>BGPR01019003.1:0-29966 GCA_013235015.1 Araneus ventricosus | reverse complement strand
ATAAACGAAGTACTTTACCATTACAATGGCTAGGAATGAATCGGGACGGTGATGAAACGACGTATAAATGAGAAAAGTATAAACGGTACTTTATTGCATTTTTAATGAATGCCTAGAAATTTTTTTCTCGTATGATATTCATTCTGTCTTATTTCCTTATAGTATTATTTTCGGCGCCTCACATTTTAACGACTTTCTTTTAACCTCCATATTTTTGATCAAAATTTATTTTCTACTTCATGGTCCCTATTAGCACAAGACGCTCTATATTGCTTCAATATTTTCCAATGTTGTAGAGCAGCGGTTCTCAACCTCTTTGACTGTGTGGACCACCTGTTGTGTAAAAAAATATTCTGAGGCCCACTAGCTAAATATACAAGTAAAAAAAATTTAAACATATGTATTTATATATATTATATATGTCAGTAATTAGTAAAGCTTACTGTAAAGGATTCAAAATATATTGTTCAGGAATGAGATCGGCAAACTAGCGGGAGTGTTCTCCCCTAAATTTTCTCGTATACTTCCCTAAAAAGGTGCCGTTTCCCCTTCCCCCGCGTGGCTAAAAAAATTCCAACCTATTGTTACCCAGAATCCAATGACTACCAGAAGGTTTTTCATTATAGTGATCGAAAAATATCTAGGCAAAGAATGAAATTCAAAGAGATGCGTAACGATTTTCCTCTCTTACCGGCTCAAGGACAAACTGACGTAATTCGCTACTCCGTAATGAAATTCCTCTCCGCTCTTCCAGCACGCATGCGCGTGGATAACGGATTCTCTTCAAAAGTAAATTATACGGACCGACAGACAGTCAACCCTTTGACGGATTTGGCCCAAAATTTTATACGGATCTACATTCATGACGATAAAACTGTGTATAAAATTTTATCCATCTGGCTTTTCAAGTTTTTGAGTTACGGCGTTCGCATGACCTCGAACATGCAGACAGACAGACTTCCCGTTGACAGATTTTGTCCAAAATTTGATAGAAGCCTACAAATTATGTTTAAAGACCACATACCAAATTTCCTCCCCGTAGCTCTCATAGTTTTCGAGTTATCGTGTTCACAGACAGACATAATTCCAAAATTGTGTTTTTCGGATTCAGGGAGGTCTAAAACGTGGAGATTCGTCAACATCTCGAGTTCGAATTTTTTGACGATTACAATACTTTACTTTCTCTGTGCGAGAAAGTAAAAAGCAATAAGACTGAAATCATACGCGAGCAAAAAATTTGTACCATAATTTATACTCGAAAGATGTTTTAAGAAGTAAAGCATTAGAACATGCAACATGATGAAAATATTACTCTATAATAATTAATAACTTAATTATTTATAATTCAGTACGTGCAAATAAGAAAAAAGAATATTACATTATTATTAAATCATTCACATTAAAAGTTAACAAACAAGTTTAACACATCATCAGAAAATACAAAATTAAGACATTAAAACATATTTAACACCTGTACATCACTGAGATGCAACATTCACCCAACAGAAGTCCGAGAAGAATTATATTTAATAGCCTTTTGATAAAAGTTAGCTCAAAAAATAAATAAAAATAAGGACAAATAATTTCTTTTGCTTCATGCAATTGTGAAAAGTGTATTAGCTCTTTATAAATTATAATAATGTATCATATACTGAATTCTGTTTTATTTCTTTTATTTTTATACATTTGCGCAAAAGTAACAGCACAATGATTTTGCACCTCATAAAGCAAGAGGGGTTGAGAAATTGTACAGTTACAATGACAGATTCATTTAGCATTATTGTTATTTGAAACCCTTTGAAACATTTCCTTAATTGTTAAAGATTTGATTTTCTTTCGTTTTTTATTTGTGCGGCGTTTGTTGGTAACAGATCTCCATTAACACGCTTCACCCCTTGTTCTGGAGGTCTCCTACCTTTGACAGATTTTTCTTCAATAAAGGATGTGTTTGCATCCTCTGCAAGTTTATTTTCAGTAGAGGCTAAAGTTTTTGCACAGTCTTCATTAACATCTCTCTGTTTAATTACTGGCATAGTTTTCGGGACTACACTATCTATAGAATGCCTAGGTAAATCATCTGTTTTATTTTTTATTTTGAGAAGTTTTTTTTGTTTTCTTCTAGACTCAAATCTGTGAAATCCTCCTTCCTTTTAAACTAATTTTTAATTTTATTGATGGGGGTTTGTGTCAGCAAATCTCTGAAACATAATATTACTTATTTTGTTGCAGCTTGAGGTTTCTGGGTTGTAAAAACGACTGTGTCGTTAAGATTTTCCCACACTTTGTTGAAACCATTTCAATTTTTTATAATTTTGGGAAAAAGAGATTAAAGAAAACTACTTTTCTTTTAAATACAACCAATTGATCGCTTAATTTTGCACCCCTTGGAAATTGAGCCCAGGTCATGTGCCCCACCCTAATTTTCAACCTAAGTTTTTCTAAGATGGCCCACTGGCCATCTTAGAAAACTGGGCGCCCTGGAAGCTAAAATAATTTGGTGCCCCATTAGAACCGTAACTAGGAATTTGATAGCTTCTGGCCCAAAGAAAATACCTACCGAATACAATAATTGGTGAGAAAATAAATAAATAAAATAGAATAAATAAAAAATCAACCTGTTCTTTGATTAACGCTTTACAATTTTGCAAATCAGTGTCTTTTCAAAACAGTATTTTACAAGTAAGCTTCTGTGTTGTGGGTAACTTCTATTACACGCATAATTTAATATTTTAGTCACTGATTGTTCTTTGTATGAATATTTTTCGAAATGATGTATGCATCTCTATGTAACATTATAAAATCGATGACTTACACCCCCCCCCCCAATCATATTTTTACTTTTAACATATTAAATTTTTTCAAATACATATTTTGGTTCAAAATTAAAATAAAATCAGTATTGTAAATTTTTAGGTGCCTTTGGATAATTGGTGCCCCTTGGATAAGATGGCCCTGGACAGCCATTGATTTTGTAATGTTACATAAACTTGCCAAAACAAATGAAGGAAAGTTTTAACTGTGATAGAGATGAAAATACAATAATATTAACAAAAAGCGAATGAAAAAGGAAGAGGAGGAGGAAGAATAGGATGGATGATGTCATCAGAGGCCGCCTTCCATGCAGATTCAAAATTACAATAGATTTTCTGTTGAGCAAAAACAACTTGAAGGTCTAAATTTGAATTTTCGTCTGAGGCCTGAACCTATTCCGGAAAAAAATTGGAAACAAAATCGGGAAGAAAACATTAATCCACTAAGAAGAAATTCAAAACAGTCTATTATTGTTATTTTGTCTTCATTAGATTTTTTTTCCATCCTTATATAAACTTGCATATCAAAAATATTAATACAAAGCCAATGTAGAAATATTTTTTTAATATTTATAATGTAACCGTTAAAATTAATCATGTATAGTGGTAAAAACTGGATCGCAAAATCCTATTTTGAAAAGGCACCGATTTGCAAAATCGTAAGGCGATTCAGAGAATAGGTGACTTTTTTTTGCTGCTCAGTTATTTTATCAGGTAGGTATTTTCGTTGGGCCATAGGCGCTCCTAGTTGCAGTTCTAATGGGGCGTCAAATTACACTAGCCCAGGGCACTTGGTCGATCATTCATTGTTGAACCTTGGTTGCAAGCCGTCGTCACACTTTTTTTTTTTCAGGAACTAGTCGGCCTAGTTACTACACAGTGCTGGCAGATGACAACAACTACAGCTTCGATGCTTTGGAGAAGATGACGTATTCCCTCTGCCACACCTACGTCAGGTGCACGAAGAGCATATCCCTTCCCGCCCCTGTGCAATATGCAGACTTGGCGGCATATCGAGCTCGCCGACATCTGAATTCTCATTTGACAGATCTGGAAGCCAGGGGGAAAATAGAGAAACAGGAGAATATGAAATTTGATATTGAAATCGAAAAAGTCCAGAAAATTATTGACGTTCTAGACTGTATGAAAGACACTATGTACTATGCTTGACAAAATGAATTGCATCAGGCTTTTTCATCTAAAGTAAAATAATCAAGTTTTTTCTGAGCTTTAAGCCTAATGGGCAGTACAACTGAGCTTACACTGAAATAATCACTAGCCACAATAGGACAACAAAATCTCGTCACGAGTAATGTCTGTCGCCAAGGTCGCACGCATGCACTGATTTTTGGTACAATGCACAGTGAGAATGTGGATTAGACGAGTTCTCACCATCTCTTCTTTTTCCATTTCTATGCATGCGTGCGTCTTTGATGTCTTGTTGACAAGATTTTGTGGGCTTATTATTGTGGTCAGCGATTGTCCCCATGTAAACATAGCTGTAGTTGAAAACTACGATGGCCTCCGGTAATTAGTCAACTTTATCTGTAATAATAACAAAAACAGTTTCAAACAGAAAAATACGATTTCAATGATAAATATTTTACTTTGTCATCTACCTCGTGGCATTAATTTGGCATCCTAGATCAAAAGGTTTACTATTTTTTGCAACACTCCCATACACCAAGTGTATGGGAATTCAAGCAAAATGTGATAATTTTTTACCAGTTCTCTTAGTGAGCGGGATGGCAGAAGAGATATTGGCAACTACAATCATGTCTCCTGAGTGAACAAATTGAACATTATCTACCAATGCTCTATTCAATGTATTGTTGATGCATCATTTTTAATGTATAATTATGTAATGTACCCAGTTTCCAATAAAATGATTTTTGGCTTATCTCAGTCGTGCTACAGTGATCTGCAATTTTAGTTTACACTCTATTCATTATTTCACTTAGCACCAGTAGTTTGTGTAAACCAAAGGCCTTTCCCCCCCCCCCAAAAAAAAAAGATCTAGGACCTGCTATTCATTGTAGTCTTTAAAGGTTTAGGCATTTTCTTCCAAATGCAAATTACCTACAAAGTATCTGCTTTTATCAGTATTAGCAAAATTACAATTAAATTTCTCGCCTTTACCAAAATGATTAATTATTACTCAAACCAATATTCAGGTATCTTCAACAAAAGCCTTTTCTTCATGGTAGAAGGGTGAGAAAAACTTACTAGGCATGTTTTTTTTTTTTTTATAAAACTGTCAAGAGTTAATATTTTGTAATTTCTGAAATGAGAATAAATATTAATGATATGTGAGAAAAAAAACCCAATTTGGATTACATGACAAATCTATTTTACAACTGAAATTATTCAAAACACTGTATATGAGTGGATAAGAAATAAAAGACTAAGATTAGATTACAAATTATTTATTTTATCAAAGTCTTGCAACTTACAAGACAGAATTAAAGTATATTTCCAAATTGTATGGCTGAAGTTTTTCACAAATAATTACAATTTAATTTTTTTTTTAAATCTTTTAGTAGAAATATTATTTCTTACCAAAGGGTACATAAAAAAGAAAATTTACAAAATTAAAATCACAGCATATAAAATGATTGAATGATTTTTCAGCTAAAATCTTCACAAAAAAGAACCTTAAGTTCATGATCCATCGAGATATTTACATAATGACTGACATTTCATGTCTTCTATAAAACAGTCGATTAAAATTCATCCTCTAATATATTTACAAATAAATATCAACATAAATCTAACAAGGGGGCTCTTTGAAGATCTTTACGGCAAATACCACTCAAATAAGAACATACTCGAACAACATTCCTATAAATAAAAAGAAGATACAATTTAATTCCTGTTATTTTAAATTATTTCATAATAACTTTATAAAGTCATTATTAACTGTATAAAATAATAACTTTAAAAAATATAATTATTAACAACAGTGGCAAATCCGGGGTAGCCCCAGAGTTAAGACAGAATTCTTGATTTTATTTAAAATCACTATAGCTTTTTGTTTTTAATTTCATTTTTAAAAAAAGTAATAAAAACGTGACAACATTGATTTCTGGCTTGACAGGCTCGAAAATTTTCCTACTTTTCTAGTCATTCCACTTGTACTTGTAACGTTGATGCGGTCGAAGGCACTTTGGATAGTTATTTCATTGTATTTTTTATTAAATTATCGAAAGTATTGTATTGTTTTTTATGATTCTTAATGTCAGGAGAGTAAAGTCTGTGAAGTTAAAGTGTAAAGCCATGAGGTTTGACATTCGTCATGACGATACAAAAATTTTATGACCTTGAACCCAAATCCTGGATTTGCCACTGATCAACAGAAAATAATCATAAAAAGTTAACTTCTTATACTAGACTATGGGACGAACTCATAAAAGATGCTTGAAACGAGATTTCGTTTGCCATCTATTAAAACTACAAAAATTTGTTATTAAAGCATTCTAATTACCATATTTTATTGAAAATCATGATGTTCCCACGTTTAAATGTGCACATTATTTATAAAATAACAACTAAATTGAGAACTATTTTTTTTCCCCTGTTTGCAGCCATTCGTAAAATCGCTACGACATGGCGCAGTCAGAATTCAGTCAAGATTTTAAAAACAATCTTTTAATCACATTAAGTTATTTTTTTATTTCACCTAATATAAAAAGTATTAATACGATGTTAAACATCGTTCATATTCTTTTTTTTTTTTGGATTTTATTTTCGTCATATTTAAAAATGTATTGTAACCTTCCGCCATTTGTTTACATTCTGCGTTGAGACGAATTCAAATCATTCAAGATTTCGTTCATCTGAAAATTGCATTTTTAGCTTTAATTATTGCAATTGTTTGCATACAAAAAAAATAAAAACTTTATTATAGAAATAAGAACAATAAATAAATTATAATTTCATAATACAAGCATTTAAAAATAAATTTTACACTCAAGGTTGAAAAAAAATTACTGAAAAATTGTATCAAATTTTACATAATTTTGGAGCTAAATATTATTTAAAATAGTAGAAAATATGAAAGATTAAATTTGTAAGGAGTATTTATGATATTTAATACACATGAAATATTCTTGTAGATGGAAAATTATGTTCAATCAAGACAGGTTGATCAGGAGTTAAATGACATAAGACAAGTTCTGAGAGATTCTTTTGCTTGGGCTTCACAAACACAATTTGCGGAAAATCTCTTTGCAGCCATCTTTTTAGTTGACGATTAGAAACTTTGAATGTTTGTGTGGGATTTAGATTATGTAAAGTTGTATGGAATATTTCAGATAGTTTTTCGATTGAGAAAATTTCAGAGTTTTTTACTATTTTCTTATCCACTATGTCACAAAACACAGAACAAGATGCAGAATATAAGGGGTTTGGTTGAGTACATTCAGATTTTTCTTTTGTATATGTTCTATAACAACTTTTATGGTATTTCACTTCTTTGGCGATACAATCAATGCCCTGTATTTTGCACAGTAGTTTTTCATCTCCTTTTTTAATGACACTATATAATAATGCCTTACTTGTTTTGAAAGTCTGGCATAATGTAAGCTTTTCTTTTTGAAGAATACCTTTCAAAAATGAACTTTTCTCTCGAGCAAATGACACAGATAGGAGGGAAGATACCTGTACGATAGCACGATAATGCTTTTTTATCGTTTTGGACGAATTACGGTTGTATTGATATCAACCGGATTAATATCTTCCATTCTTTTTTTAGCTCTTTAAATTTTTTTTTCTCCATAAATCGCATGTAGCATTTCCTGTGATATGCATAGTTATTGCCAGTGCATTTTTCTAAGCTACCATCATCTCCAAAACCATTTGAAATACTCAAATAATCAGCTATTTCTTTTTCTTTTCCATCAAGAAACAACCATTCTTGCATGCACTGCCTTATTTTTTTCAAAACTTTTAGTTGATAAGGATACTAAATTGCCATTTAAACCTTCAATGAAGTGGATGCAACAAACTTGAGCGGCACTAGCACTCATGTCAAATGAGCGTTATTATGCTCGAAAATTACTATATAAAAAATTGCTTGTCTATATTAAATGCTTTAAGATGAATAATCCTGGTTTTTCTTCATACTACGCATTCATATAATGATAAATTAAAAAGTAATTTTAAAAGGAATCAACTCCGCGAACTGCTGTCATTTGTAACGAGCGAGGATATCAAACGTTTAAAAGGTAAACAAACAAATGGCGGAAGAATACAAACTTCATTCATAAGCGAACTAAATAAACCCAAATCACAATTATTAACTATATGAACATCATATTAATATTTTTAATGTTATAAAATAAAATAAAAAGTAGAATATTGTGATTAAAAAATTGTTTGTTAAATTTTGAACTGACAGCGCCATCTAGTAGCGTTTCTATGAATGGCTGCAAACAGGAATAAAAATATAGTTCTCTGTATAATTGTTATTTTATAAATAATGTGCATATTTAAGTGTGGGAACATTGAGATTTAAGACGAAATTAAGTAATTAGAATAGTTTAATAAAAAAATTATGTAGTGTCGAAACATGGCAAACGGACTTGAACGATATTGATGTTCGTCCCACAGACTATACTATGAAAAATTAAGAAAAATAAATAATGCCAAATTGTTAACTTGATACACAACGGTTTATACAAATATAGCAATCTTCTGTTATTAAAATGACATTGCAGCAGCAATGTTGAATCCAAAAGCAAACACTGGGCAAATAAATAAGATCCAACTTCATGTGGGATAGAGGGTAAAAATCCCTTTAGCTAACCATTCAAGATTTACAGCAACTATACTACACAGGGTTTCCACTCTTTTTTCAAAACAAAAATTAAAAACTTTTTTTGAAAAAATTAAGGACCTTAAAAATATATTAATTATTTATCAAATATACATATACACACCGTTACTGTATGGGAAAAAAAGCTAATTCTTATCTTTCTCAAAAAAAACACGATTTCACCATATTGCAAGTACTGATATGATTGTATTTATTATAGTACTGTTTAATTTTTAGTATAATTATGTATCTTAAGAAGATGTTACTTATCCTTAAAAATCCATAATTACGTAAAAGTTAATTAATCATTTTCCTGAATTACATATCAAAGTATTCATAGAAATCGGGTGGAAACGAAAATTTTTGCTTCATCAACAATGTAGGTAAATGAATATTATTTGCGAATGTAGACTCTATCAACATGCAAAGAATACACATTACGAAAGAAATTCAAATCACATTAATTTATTCAACTTAGAATTAACAGCTGAAAATACTGACAAAAAAATATTAACAGGTCACAACAATAATTAAAAATACTAATAAATAAGAACTGAAGTTTTTTTCTTAATTTTTTCCAAGACGGACACCAATAAAAAAATGCTTTGTTCCTGTGTCAGGTGCTATATGATACAATTAAATTAAGCACAATTAATAAACAAATTTACCCTGAAACATAAACTACACAATACAATAGACCTATGTCTCTAGCAGCAGCTAAAAGTTACCAATTTTTAAAAGTAGAATGTTTTTCAACATAATTGCAGTAATTTTTTGAGCAACCAGAATAAATTTTGTCCACATAGGGTTACATACACATATTGAAATATCATACACATTTATTTAATTCCTCACGTTTTTTAGAAATATTTTCCTCTATGGATTTAAGCTCAAAACTTTTTTCTGTTACTTCTTTTCTTAGGGCATTTGATTTGAGAAAAAGAGTGAAATGCCTTTTTTCTTTTCCCCTTCATCAGCAAGAGCATCAGAAGATTGATGGGTATTTTTAACATCCTCTTCCAAGCATTTTCTTTTAGCTTGGAGGAAATCAATTTCCTCAACCAATAGTTTTCTTTTATTATTTGATTGTTCTTCCATCTTTACCCTCTTTTGACATTCAAGATAATCTAAATATCGTTATTGCGCACATTGAACTGAAATTCTCATTTCCTTGATGATGGGTACATCCCCAGCCTCCTTAATTGTTTCAATAATCATTCTTTGAGCAATGTAGCTGTTTTCTTTTAAATTTTCTACCTCTAAAGCTTTGTTTAAGAAAAATTCTCTTTCCACAGTGGCCTGGCCATGGGATAAAATTAGTATCATTTTGACAATGTCCCACAGTTTTCTATACTTTTCTTTGTCAACAGAAAAATATTGATACAAAAATGTATCCAACCTTTGCTCTTTATGATCCAAGGTTTTGAAATCTGAAAAGGAACATTTTACTACTTTGTCTAAAAATTCCTTGAACTGAAGTAAAATTTCATCTCCATCCTTAGAAGGTATCGGACTCTTATCAACTAAATAAGATAAAATATTTTTAAATGATTTCAGACATCTCATGGGATGAAATACCATTTTGTTCCGGTCAAAGCAAGAGGCATTTCTAACAACAGAGTATGAAATGGGACACTTTTCCCATTAATGTTTGCAACATCCTTAAAATAAACCGTTGACAGTCCCTTTTCAAATCTAACACATCTTTGTCTGATGCCTCTTTTTTTTGCTCGCTTTTTCTCCAGTAATTCATCGCCAATAAAGCCGATGGATACTTTATCGGCGCAGTTAAAATTTGCTACATCTGCAAAATAGAAGCTGCAAAGTGAGGATATGGAATCTATGCTTTTACACTTGTCATGTTTCAAAACTTGAAAATGTTCCAACATTTTTTTTTACCAAAGTAAATAAATCACCAGCTAAAAATGGCACTAGGGGTTTGTAGCTTTGATACAAGACTGAATGGCTGAAGCATTTTAGCCACTGACAGAAGAAGTTAAGTTTTACAGTGATTAATTTGTCTTTAGCTGCTTGAGCAATAATGCAATACGACTGGCAGGTTACCTTAAGCAGAGCCCCAGAGTCAACTTTCGAGACATACTTACAAATGTCTGTCCAGATTTCTATAGCTCTTTCTGCACATGGCACATTCCCAAGCCATCGATGGCAGCAGAATTTCAAGGGGAATTTCTCACTAGAACTTAGCTTCATCAGGTCTTCTCTACAGACTGGAGCATCTTTAAAAAGCCAGTACAAAGAAGACAGTATGCTGTTGATGTTCCAATTGATGGCCTTTTCTCCATGCTTGAAAGAGTTATTCAGGATATGTAGCCCACAGCTCCCTATGCATAATATTTGGAAGTGATGCTGATTTTTTAGATCATTTTGCAACAGTTCGTAGAATTTTCAATTAACAAACGGTCCGTCCATTGAAACTTGAAGTAATTTAGAGAGCTTTAATTTCTGTACAGCACTATAAAAGGCAGCCAAAATCTTATCAGCTTCAGAATGTCCCAGAAAAACCGACGTCAAATACCGCGTTTTCACTTCTCGATCCCCATCACGCCTCAACGCAGGCACTTCACATTGTAGGCAAAAGGAAGACTAAATTGTTTGAATCAACTAGCGATAGCAGAAATTAAGGACTTTTAAGGACCTTGAACCAAAATTAAGTACTTTTAAGGGCCCTTAATTTTCAAAATAAAAATTAAGGAGTTAAGGACCGTGGGAACCCTGCTACAGTACATCTTTTTTTGTTTATAGTACTATGATACTATAAACAGAAAAAGATGGTAAAACTGGAGTTTTCTTCCAGACACTTACGATCCATTCTGTGGTTCCAATTTTCTACTTTAAAAAAAGCTTCTTCTCACTGATTACCAGGGGTGTAGTGGAGCTAGGGGGCCATTTCAGCACAGTTTTTTTTTTTTTTTTTTAGAAATAAATAAGAAAAAATATGAGACACCTCAATAAAGCAGCAAGATCATTGCCTAATCTTTCTCCTTGAAAATATGATTGGTATTTCAGTTTAATAAAAGTAACAAGCCACATCGGTGGGAAAGGGTCACAAACATTCCAAGTTGCAAACATTTGAATGCATTTTATGTTTTGATTCTTAAAACCCATGATACATTCTATATTAGTTATCCATGTCATAATTTTATGTTGAAATTACTTAATTTTAATATAACTTGAAACTAAAATAAATTTTTAACATTTAACAATTTCACTATATTCATATTTTTAGCTGCAAAACATTATATTAATGTTTGAATTAGAATCAAATAATAACTGCAAAATATGCATTGTTGACATTTTATTATTTCACTATCTCAATACCTGGATAAAGTAATTACAGTGGAGTCTCCCTATAACGAAATCGCTTGGTTCCAGTTGAGATATTCGCTATAGAGAAAATTTCGTTATACGGAGATTAAGAGATTTTTGCAGTTATTTAAGTAAATGTTACAAACCTTTTAGTATATGCGATAAGTTCAAAAATTTTTAATTATGACTTTCAATTAAAAATGAAGTAATATTTATTATAAATTTGTTAATATTATACTAATTTTTATTATAAAATGCTCAAAAGTGAAGACGATTCACCAATTTAGAGAATAATATGTACTAGTACGGATAAACATAAAATGCGTATTGTCACATCTATTTGCTGTTCCCACCCCGATTCTTGGAATCTTGAACCGTAGAAATGTTGCTTCCTCTGTAGAAACCCAGGTCCCCACAACTGCATTACCCTTCACATAGCATTCTATTGTTATGTGTTATCGCTGGAATGAACAATGCAAGTGGTTCCAGAAACAGGCACGTGTGAGCGATTCGTGTGCACAGAAATTAGCAACTTTCTTCAAAAATGACAAAAATCGATATAAGATAAAGATCTGAAAAAATTCGTTATAGGGAGACAACCTCTTCGTTATATGGAGAATATTTTGAATGTTATTTAACATTCCGATTAAAAATTTCGTTATAGGGAGAAATTCGCTGTAGGGAGATTCTACTGTATGTATTTTAAATGTAAAAAAAAATATTTTTTATTGTGAAGTGATCCCCTGCTTACCTTCCCTGTCATCTGCTACATTCTATACCTTCACCCCCCCCCCCAAACAATATCCAGACAAAACACAGGCTTGGAACAAAAAAAGCTTAACTTCATAAATACGGAATCATGCCAAACGTAAACACCGAGAAGTAAAACAAGTATGATTAAATGAATAAATTTATACAAAAAGTGCTTGAGATATTAAAAATATTGTAGAATTACTAATTAAAAGAAAATTAATGGATGAAAAATGAATTACATACAAGGTTTTGTTAAAATAAAAACTATGGTAAAAATTTTTCTTTTATGCTTTAGTGTGCTATTTTCCAAATTTTGCTCTCTTTCTTTGATTGGGGGATTTTCTTTATTTTTTTTCTCATTGCTATTTTCTTGCTATCAAGTTTTTCCTATTACCATTTCCTGATGACCTTAAATTTTTGCATGTTACTATCAATAGCATCCCGAAAAAAATATTTTTTCTAAAATATTGAACAGCAGACTGCTCTTTTCTCATCATTTTGTATTTAAAACTTTAAATTGAAGAATATGTTTCAATATACATTCTTCTTGATCTTTTATCTATCAAACCTGAAATTATTTTGAATGTGCATAAGGCGCGCAGTTTTCGTTTGTGTGCTATTCATGTCTTCTGTGTGCGCACCCCCTCCCCCCAACACATTACCAAAATTTTTAATGCAGATTTAGATCAATCCCAAGAATGACAAAATTCGATGTCAAGAACGCTGAAATCCATGTATCCACACAAATGTGTCATGTCTATGTTGATAGACAAACGTCAGGGAACGAAAACTAACAAAAATGCAATCGAAATAACTAACAAAAACGAAGAAAAGAATGTTAAGAAGAACGTGAAAATAAAATGGCTTCCTTCATGGAGGGCTAACTATCTTTTTTTCTCAAGAAATTCGGATCGGAAGAAATTCATGGATGAAACGAAAGACGATTGGACAAAACGAGAAAGGAAAGAATGCAACCTTCAGGCATTCCTCCCAATGCTAACCTTTGACTCCAAAGCGCGGCAAAACGCAGATACATAACTTTCGGCAGGATTACGCAATATCTTATGAATTTGAAACTCTTTAGCCTTAGAACCATACGCAAAATTTTCACATGGCGCACAGTTTTTCAGTTTTTGTTTGTATGAGCGGGGGGGGGGGGGGGGGGGGGGACAAAAATTTTAATGCAGATTTGCATCCATCCCAAGAATGATTGAATTCAATTGCGAAAAAGCGGAAATCCGTGTTTCAGCGGAAATGTGTCATGTCTGAATATCATTACGTCGAAGCACTCTGACATTTCTGAATTTATACTACACCACTGGTGATTACTTTCAAAACTGATCTAAGGTGAATGTCAGCAGTTCCAGTACTTAAAGGAGAATGACTAGAATGGGAAATAACTTTCACGCAGATTATTTCTGAGCATGGAAAAATAATTTCAGATGGGAATTTTTTCAAGTGTTTCGAAACTTGGCTGATAAGCATTTGTAAAATTATTCGCATACATTCTGCTTTCAAATTTGAATTGCACAGTATTTCAATTACCTTCATTTGCATGATTAGGTTTCTACATTTGTCAAGAAAACAGGAAAATAAATAAAAAGAACTATCACAAATCCTGCAAACCATAAATCAAATTCAGTTTCAATGCTTAAAGTTTCTTCCATGCACTTTTTATATGATGCAGTTTCATTCAAGTGCAGTTAACACTAAATTTAATAAAAAAAAATTTTAAAAAATTAAGCTCAATATGCAAAAGCTGCATTAAATTTTGTTTGTTTCATTACAAACCACCGTTACAATGGGTTGTGCCATGCAGATATTTATTGAATACCTCATGCAGGCTACCAGCTGCAAGATTGGCATGTTTGAGAACGGTAACAAACCAGCCATTAGACCTGATGTTGAAATTCATATTTGAACCAATATTTAAAATAAAATAGTACTTCTGCTACTTAATTTTAATTATAATTTCAGAGTTCCAGCGAAATGGATTTAGCTAATCAAATGTAGTTTTGTAAAAAAAAAAATCCCTTATCACAAACATTGCAGAAAGTTATTTTTTTTCATGCAAAAGAATAGTATAGAGGTATCATTTAAGAATACACAAAATAAATTTTTTCACAAATAATTAAGTGGATGTTGTTATCTGTATGTTCCTAAGGAACTACATTTTTATTTTCAATTTCTACAACTCTAATTTCAAAATATTATGATATTGTTACAAAGCTATAAAGTCGTTTCCCTGAGATGCTAATCTTGGCGATAAATTTGGCGACAAAAGGAATTCTCTAGAAGGACCTCTAACTTTCAACCTATTTCTACTGGTCTCATGAACTTTCTAGAGATTATGTCACTTCCTATGTAATGAAGTCACTTCCTGTTGAAAAGTATAAAAGGCAAGCTCTCAAACCAAGAAGAGTCAGTTGGATTTTGACCTGCAAGCAAGCGGGTGAGCTAACAAGAAACCTTTGAGCGCTGTGTTGAGATTTATTGGTAATCTCTGTTGTGAATTTTTACAAGTGCTGTTTTAATATTTGTGTTAAATTTCTTTGCTTAGAATACCTGTAAAATAAAGAGCTTTATTTTTGTAATCCTGCTTATTGGACTGCATTCACGTACACCCACAAAACGAATTTGTCACAGCTGCTAATAATTAGCTAATTATAATAATTCATTTGTCAATTAAAATTATTATTGAAGATATCATCCAATAATTGATTGTTGAACTAAGCATGGAAATGAAAGTAAACACAAGGGAAAAAAACAAATAAAAATACAAAATTCCACTCCATGTTTTGATTGTGACAGCTGCCAATTGTAATATTTGTGACATGCTCTTGCTTGTAAGATTGCAGTTTAAGAAGAAAAGCTTAGAGTTCCAAGTAATTTTGATTTTATTTGTTATCCATTGTCTTTAATCAAGAATTTTGCAGGTTAAATTGTGGTCGCTAACTGTACTTTCAAGATCCATGACAGACAGAGTGCAAAAAGGATATTCTGGATAGCAGTAAAAAATGTGAAAGATGGGAGATCCTAATTTAAATGGAGTGCTTTGGCATTCTAAAGGGGTTCGAGATGGAAACAAACCCATGTAAAGACTTTTAGATAGTCATAACAGAAAAAGAATTGGATTTTATTTAATAACTGAACAGCTCAGTGTTAAAAAAAAAAGATTTATCACATGCACGTCACCAGTTCACTGCAAAATATGTCCCAGAAGACTATTAATACTTGAATCTTTGACTTAAATTGTGTAGAAAAAGAAAAGAGAGAGTGAAACAAAACATTAAACTTAAAATTTGATTATTTGAATAGAATTTGAAAGACATTTCGAATTTAAAATTTATTATTAGAAAAAAATTAAATTTTAAGAAATTTAAATTAACCTCCCATCTGGACTCAGAAAATTAGGTTATTTTGAGAGATGTACCTCATAATTCTGACCCTAGATCGGATGGTGAGAACTAATTGAACAGCCCATTTTCCAAACTTCTATGCCATACTAATGTGAGGAAACACGACCTATAACTTATTTGAAATGCAACAGATCCATTCACATGCTAGGACTTCAGTGGAATAGGATTTCAAACCAACAATTCCCTCATACTGAACCCAAATCTTAATTTGATTACAGTAAATTCTCGATTATCTGGCATTCAAGTATCCGGAAAGCTCAACTAACCGGAAAAATTACAAAATGAGTTTTTCTAAAAAGTTTACATCCACGTGCCTACATTTAGCATGTGGGCAATTTATTTCTGGAATGCAACGTCCACTCCACATGGAGGAGTAGAAGGAGAAAAAAGCAATATACAATACAGTGACGAACATAGACTTGTTTTATGGGGGGGGGGTCAAAAGAAAAAGTGAGACCCCCCAAAAAGTTCCTCACCTTCTGCCAAAAAATGAGACCTACAAACGAAATTGACAACAAAAAAAAAAGGTAAAGGGACAGAATCGTTAAAAAAACCAGCAGGAGTGTTCTCCCCTAAACTTTTTCGTATACTTCCCCCAAAAGATGCCGTTTCTCCTTCCCCCGCGTGGCTAAAAAAATTTGAACCTACTGTTATCCAGAATCCAATGACTACCAGAAGGTTTTTCATTATAGTGATTGAAAAATATCTAGGCAAAGAATTCAAAGAGATGCGTACCGATTACAACGCATATCTATCGCACACTGTTAGGTTTCACTCTTGCTGTCTCAAGGACAAACTGACATAATTCGCTCCTTTCGGGAGCAAAGACGATTGCTTCTGTACGCATGCGCGTAGAGATAGCGGATTGGTTTCAATGGTAAATTATACAGGCCGAGACAGTCAACCCTTTGACGGATTTGGCCCAAAATTTTATACGGACCTACAATCATGACGATAAAACTGTGTACCAAATTTTATCCATCTAGCTATTCAAGTTTTTGAGTTATAGTGTTCGCATGACTTCGGACATACAGACAGACTTCCCGTTGACGGATTTTGTCCAAAATTTGATAGAAACCTACAAATTATGTTTAAAGACCACATACCAAATTTCATCCCCGTAGCTCTCATAGTTTTCGGGTTATCATGTTCACACACAGACATAATTCCAAAATTGTGTTTTTCGGACTCGGGGAGGTCTAAAACGTGGAGATTCGTCAAAATCTCGAGTTTGAATTTTTTGACAATTACAATACTTTCTCTTTGTATACGAGAAAGTAAAAAGACCACAATCTACCTCCCCATTTTTCCAGTCACATTCAACTATTCGGACTTTTTAAGTATCCGGAAATCGGTGTTTCCTGAGCATGCCAGTTAGTTAAGCTTTTACTGTACTTTCTTTTGATTTGTAACATAATTTTTATACTGTTTATGCTAAGATCAAGTCATAGGAATTTTATTCAACACCAATTCTTTTAGACAGAATACATCTTTAGAGTACAACAGCCATAAATGTTAAAAAACATTTATTACTAAGATGTATTTATTTAAATTTTCTAGTAAACAATGAAAGTGAGAAAGTTTTCCATACTCATCATTTTTATCCAATAATTGTAATTTAGATAAGGCTTCTCCAATAAAATTCAGAATATCTATCCACACAATTGTCTCCTGTATTTTTTGCAGAATTTCCATGGTTTTCTTGAAACTATCAAATGAATCAAATCGCTTTACACTGCAGAGATAATTTTTATCTAGAGAGAAAAAATACGCAATTAGTGAATTATTTCAAAATAAAAATTAATTAGAATAATATTCTTTTTTCCTCAATAAATATTAGCAATATGGTGGAACTTGATTAATTTGAAGTTGAAGGGCTACAATAAAAATTCAATTTATCCAAAAAATTGAATTGAGTAAAACTGGGTCTAAGAATGACTGCTGCAAGAGAAAACTACAATTTTTAAGCTAAGAATGGCAGTAAAAATTTATTTTTAATATTTAACAGATTTAATAAATAATACATCAATAAATAAGCAGTAAGCAATTTCAGTACATAAAATGATACTTATAATAATTTCTAATTATATTATTTTAATAAATATATAAACAGTAAATAATTTTAATAAAGTAATAATAACAATTTTTTTAAAAATATTAATAATTTTAATGAAGAAACAAGTAATTGTAATAAAATATGTACAGCACTTTGAGTTAAACAATTGTACACACAATAGAACTGCAGTGTGTTTAAATTTTCTTAAAAATGTGAGAACCTCATTTCTGTTTTGATTGAATCCATTGCCTTGAAAATTAAAACAGACATAGTGGACACAAATTAGAACCCAAGAAACTCTATCCGCCAATAGATGTGGATATAAAGCCATTGAAAGATTGGGTATGCATTTGTAACCACCCTGTAGATACATTAATCTTTTTTTTGGGGGGGGGGGGGCCCAACAGCAATACTGTATACATTTCATTTAAATAACACATTAGATATTAATTTAAAAAATCATAAATTCATATCATAATTCCATAAAACAAGCTTAATTTTTTAATCCAAAATACCTAATAACAGAAAAATGTTAAAAATTAATGGCAGTTTTTTTCTCCCATTTAAAACAGTTAATACATGCACTTAATAAGATTTTCAATCAAAATCATTTTAACAAGTTAGTGCAATAAAGGATGTTAAGACTCACTTTTAGCACTTAAATATGGATACCATATGACACCTGGATGCAACTTAAAACATGATTTTGACATGCAAGTTCCTGTTGTACAAAAGAAGTGAATAAATGATTACATAAACTCCACATCTTAAAGGAAATAATACAAAACTCCAACTTTTAAATATATAACTAAAGAATTACAATATAACAAATTTTTAAAATGACATAAGATTCAAAGGCAAAATTCTCATAGGAATAAAATAAAGTCACACTTACGTTTTAGCTCATTCTGGAACGTTCTGTAGGTAGGAAAACAATTTTGATGATTTGAAAATTGAAAGCAATCTAATCTGGGTAGAAAATGTTACTTAGAAACAAAGTCAAACATATAAAAATATATCTTTTATGGCATCTGAGAATAATAATGACGTCCAGTAGTAAGAGTAATTTTAATTATTTTGTTGAACAGTAAATTAAGAATTTTACTTGCAGTTCAAAGTTACGAAGCAATAACCTTTTAAACTGAAAAGCAATCAAGTTATGCAAACCTATAGTATACATAGTTAATTTGTACAGAGAGAGGTAAAGGGAAGACAAATCTAAATGGCTTAAAAATAGAATATTTTTCATTCAAATTAAATCTCCTTTCTAACATTTTTAACTACACTACAAAATTAAGTTTTCCATTTAAGATTTTTTTTTTAATCGTATCATAACAGTTGAAAAATTATGAAAATATAACACTACAACTATTCTAATATTGAGTAAAATACCCTGTTTAATATTATTCATTTTGAAATAACAGATATAGTATGTGGAAAAGAACATTCATTTCCAACTTCATTTTATATTTTTAATATCATTTTACTCATTACTTTTAAAGTGAAATTTTATTATTTTATAATAATTTTTATAAATTAAATGCATTTCTGAAACTGCAGCTTTTCATAACCAGTTATTTCTGAAGGGAGAAAAGAACCAATTTATACATAAAATTACAGTGTCTAAACAACTTTTAAAAGTACATTTAAAATCGATTTGAATAATCATAAATAAAATTACATTTTATTTTTCAAACTTTTCTAGTCAGAATGGCATTTCACTTAACATTTTTCATTTAAAATTTTATTTACATTAATAAAAACCATTAAGATAATAACTGTGTTTGATTCAAGATACTTTAGTTACACTGACCTTTAGCTGATACAACTAAGTTACAAATATTTTAAGATTGGGCTAACCTGTAACAAATGGCAATATTTTATACTAGTTGGGTTCTAAGAATTCACATACAAGCATTTGCATTCCTACCAAAATGTTAAGAAGTAGTTTTCCTTAACCCTGTCTAAGACTATGGGAAGTGTACTTATAACCACATTCATCAACTTTTAACTGTACAAGTTAGGCTATTTTACCACTTTTGATTAGAGCTACTAACTCCTAATAACTTCAGAAACCACACACACAAAGAAAATTAGTAAACACTTTGACCACAGAATGTGGTTTTAAAAATCAAATTAATTATCAATTAATAATAATTATTATTTTGAGATAGCAATGTGCCAACATTTAACATAGAAAAGAAAGACAGTGTAAGTTTTTGCAAATTTTTCAATGAAGTAAAAACCTAGATGTTTCAATCTCTTAGCTGAAACCATATTGAAGTGTCTTCTTTCTTAATTAATCAATTATTCGACAAAAATTAATTTTATCAAATGTAAGTTCTTTTCTTAAATCAATCTCAATCCTAAAAATATTTTAGTACACCTTTACCAGAAAAAAATGTCCCTTTAAAGCAAGGGTGTGAAACTCAAATGCCAACACAGGTCAAATAACCAATATCTGTGTTGATGTCGGGTGCAAAAAAATTAATTAATTAATCTTTATAGAAATATAGGCTCATTTCAAAAACACAGTACAAAAAGGAACAAGGGAAACGATAAGCATCTCTTCTCGGCTACCATCTTTCCTACCTCGAGGCATATCTTGTATGTAACGATTAATTTCAAAGCTGATCCAAGGTGAATCTCGGTAATTCTGGATTTGACAGATTTATTTCATTTTATATGCGAAAATAATTGTTCGTACCAATAAGAACTTCCAAACATGGAAATAATTTCATATGCCAACTTTCGAGTGTTTTCGAAATCCGGCAGGCAAATGTTTTTAAAATTCAGGCATTTGAATTACACAAAGTTTTGCTTTCAAATCTGAACAGCATTGGATTTCAATCATGCACATTTGCATATGGTTAGGTACCGATACTATATCTCAGTAGAAAATCGAAGAAAACTTTTCTTTCAAATCTTCAAACCTTGCCTCTATTGGTAAGGGAAATTGTGTATCGAAGTAACAAGACAAGTAATCGGTCACTGGCAAATGTTGTGGATCATTATTAATAATTATTTAGAATTCGGAAGTTAAAAAATTAAGCTACGAAATTTTTATCAAAAATTTCATTGTATACCGTTATGATTGCCAAACTGCTATTATATTCATCGTGGGCTGCGAGTTTCATGCCCAAGCTTTAAAAGGTTAAAAAAGAAAATCAAAAATCTTTTACACCAACATGAAATTAACATATTACCTGAACTCAGAGGAGAACTACAATTTTCTATACACAATAATTTATCATTTGCTTTTCGATCACAGTCATTTCGATCAGAAAATAATTTCTTGAGGTCTTTCAAGTCTTGGTTCGAAAGAACGGCCGAGTTGCATTTATCGAATGTTCTTTGCTCATTTCTTTTGTTTGGACACTTATTTTTTGTACTATTCATTTTGGTGGCAGTTTCGTTTTTCTTTGGCACTTTATCCATATCCTTTGTCACTTGATATGCACTAGCAGATTTTGATCGTGGCACTATTGCAGCTTTTGCTGTGGAAGAAATTAAAGTACTTTTGCTGCGAGGTATTACTTTTTTATCTCCACTTGACTCTTTAGTGTCTTTATGCACTCGCATTTTGTGCTGCAATTCTAATTTACTGGATTTAGAAGCAGATGAATCCACAAATGTCTGTGATTTGTTTGTACAGTCTTTAGTTTCCTGCAAATACAAACCACAAAGTAAAATATGACCATAACTACCATATATTCTACAATTAAATTCTGAAAAACAAATAATCCTAGTCGGAGAGTAAATAGAGAAATAGATATTATATAATTAAACAATCAGAAATCAAATAGAACACATAATATAAGAAAAAAAATTTTAAGTCAATTCCTACTTAGGTCAACAAAGAAAAATTTTAATTTAGAAATTTTTTTCTCTGATGTAAAACTAAAATTAATTAAATTTAATTAATGAATTAATATTTGAAAAAACTGTATTAAGATCAAGTGTCATCCACTACAAGTTTTAAAAAATGTATTTGAACTGGAGTGGATGAATAAAAAGTATTTTATTAACGATTGAATCTTGAAAATTCCCTTTGTCGCCAACTTTGCCGGCAAGTCGCCAAATTTTTTGCCAAGGTCGCCAAATTTATCACCAAGTCGCCAAATCTATAATGTCAATAGTTTGAGATATAATGAAAAACGTATTGCGCATGCGCAAAGGTATGGCTAAAATATGGGGGGTGCTTCGATGATCCCATGGGCCATCCATATACCCAAGAACCAAGTCTGTAATGTTAATAGTTTTCGGGATATAATGAAAAACGTATTGTGCATGCGTCGTGCAAAATATGAAATGACAGATGAACGGACAAACATACAGACAAGAAAGCGAATTAATATTGCATTGTCATCTAGTTCTGAGCTATGTTTAAAGTTTCAAGTCTCCAGCTCATCGGGAAGTTAGTTTAAAATCGATTGCAAAATTTGAACAAGATGTATAAATATAGGGAGAGTGTGAACTAATAGTAGGAATTGAAAAATTAGCTTGCATTACCAAACTACAACACATAATTTTATTTGAAGGAAGTAAATTTTTATTGGTTTCAATTACAAAACACTCGAGAATTTAAAAAAAAATTAATCACAAAATTAACAGAACTAGGAGGACCATATACTTTGAAAATGTCTGATACATCTGGATATTTTTGTGTTTATTAAAAGTAAAATTTGATGATACAACCAAAATAAAAAACATAATTCAATGTTATTTACCAGTATTATTAAAAATTAAAATAAAATCTTGTTTTGTGTCCAGCAAGAAAATCAAAAACTTATACCTCAATGTTAAGGTGACTATTGAAAAATGCTTTAACTACTGAAATTGATAAAAATGAATACGACCTATTCCGATTCTTAGTACATCTCAGAAAGAATTTATTCTTTTTAATACTTTAAGACAGATGAGATATCTCGTCCTTGAAGAATCTTCACTGCGCACTAGAATTTGACTTGCATAACAAATTTATTAAGTTAAACATATTAATAGATGTCCGTAGAATACAGTCCCCCCCCCCTTTTTTTATAAATTGTCAAGAGTAAGCACGATTACTTTGTGTTTCTTGGAACTTGCATCTAGTTCGTATACCAATGCAAATGTATTTTGCTGGAATTGGGAGAATTCAGACTCTCATCCTGATTCATCAGAGAATTCATATTCTGACGAATGAATCTCTCTCTAAGAATTGACAAGATGAAAAAGAAAAAAAAAAGAATTAATTCATTCTATTATATCTATCTGTACAGGAGCTGTGGTGCTTTTAAATGTGAATACAGTTACTACAGTTACTCCTTAAAAGTTGTGCTCCTTCATGCTGCTCATGTTTCATTGTAAATCAGGGCTTAATCAGGCTCCTGCTTATAATATAATTATTAATTTTGGAAAAATGCACCATTACAAATTTTTAACTGTGTTTTGCAAAAACAAACGTATCTCAAAATGTGTATTTTGGAGTTAGCTTCCACTTGCATTACTGCATCCAATTGGTAAATGTTGAAAGATTCTAACTTTCGCCTCATTATATAAGCTAATGTAAGGTATAAATAATTATTTTATTAAGAAAGGATAAGTATCAGATTGACGATTTATTTTAATATCAGAATGATAATTAAATATTTTACTTTATTTTTCATCCTGATATTCCTAGCTTTTTCCAGCAAAGCATCAACCAAAGCAAGTTCTTCCACTGCTATGGTAATTTGGTTGTCTACTGAAAATTAGGAAAAAAATTCCAAGATTAAAATGTTATACATGAGTACTGCAAATAATGGAAAAAACAAATTAATTTTATTGAATATAAAAAATCTTTAGTTTTAGAATTTACAGCAACAAGAATTTTCAAGATCATTCCCATGGTCCGTGTTTCTGCGATTCTTGTACATGTTATGTCTTATCACCTGTCACGGAACCACAAAGAATAGTTGTTGCTCGAGGGTTTGTGGGGTAACTTCAAACATTTTGGGGAAATGTCGATAAATGCTTGGACATCAAAAGAATTAAGTCGAAGGATGGAGGCCTCAGTACAGTTCCTACGTGTTGTCGCAGATTGTATATCCATCGTGGGAACAGTGCAACTGGTCAAATTCAGAGTTGCAATAAATCCCCAATGAAGCAAGCGGATCGTCGAAAAACTGACCATGGGAACATGGCTTTAACAACTTAAAATTACCTTCAACTTGTTGCGTAACAACTTGCACAGGTTCTCTTTCTTTTGATAGGGGTTTAACAATTTTCTTTTGTTCTTGTTTCCTATATGCAGAAAAAAGGGGAAATGTGTTCACAAAGAATTAAAGCATTAAGTTATAAATTAGATTTTTATAAACCCGGAAAGAAATTTAACACCTTAATAAATTTGAGAATAAGGACATTAAAGTTGATCTAAGAATTAAAAATACAAAAACAAAAAAAGCAACTCATGTTGCAAGTACTAAAAACTTTAGAATCGTACTTTTTCTATGACACTAAAGTAAGACTTTAAAAATAAAGAAAAATTTGAAAACACAGATTCAAGCTTCAAAACCAATTGAAAAGGGTAAAATTACTTTATGTTCCTCAGAAGAGATACAATTTCAACAAAATTTTAAAAAACCCCATCATCTACATGGTGTCTTAACTATTTCATAAGCAGTTAATAACATACATCAAAGTTTCACAACTAAAATTTTTAAATAAAAATGTAGAATTTTGTTAGTTATTGGGAAGCTTCATTATTCTAATTAATAAAATAATTTCATTTTTTTTTTTTACAACTACGATTTCAAATATTAAAACAGTACTTTTTCACAAGTAAGTAATGGCTTAAACTATCATCATAATTACAGCTACATAGCAACTAATAAACCTTGTTTAACAATGGAATGTTCACTTGCTAAGTGTTAACTGAGTGGGGGGTTTATCCCAGGCACTAGACCTAAGGGGTGTAAAAAAGACAAAAATTAGTGAATTTATACCAATTTTTAAAGCCAAATCAGGTGAGAGAGTGAAAAAATGCTATGTCCCGTGCAACATTTGTTAAACCACTGATGATGAATGGGGGAAAAAATTATAATATTCTCCAAGCTCCTCTTACCCTCACTATGCCATTGTTGCAAGTTTTATAAACATTTAAAGGACATAAATGGAAATTACAGACATTTTCAGTGCTCAATAGCACTATGCAATCCCATGCTTGATGCTTACAGTAGTCTAAATACTCAGTCATCAGGTGTATATATGATAGTAAAATTCAGGAGTTTCTAAGGATTTTTTCAGGAGTACAGTACAGAAGAATTCAGGAGATAACGTGAAAAAAAAAATCAATTGTAGGGGAGAAGGGGGTAGTGTGGACAATTTTTATAAAATTGGCAAAAAAGTATACTAAATATCATTTCTCCCATCTTTTCCAATAGCGGTGACTCGGAACATGCACGGTAGACTCTTTTGGCGCTAAGTAATCCGCATTCCAGCGACTTTCTATTAATAAGGAAAAACGGAAACATCATATTTTTATGTTTCATCATAATTTTATCTTTTGCTCTTCGATTGCAATTTTTCAGGAGACAAAAAGAAATATCAGGATAAAAAACACAATTTTCAAGAGTTTTCAGAGCCCTTAGGAAAAAAAAGCAGAATTCAGGAGTTTTTCAGGAATTTCAGGAGGAGTATGAACCCTGAATATTATCAGAAGCAGAAGTGAATATCAACCAATGGTGTGGTTGCAAATTAAGCAGTGTCAAAATGTTCTAACCTGAATGACAAGAATCGCACTGTTTTAAGGAGATTTTTGCAATTTTTCTTATTTATTTCTCTTCAGAAAAGTAGTACCTGAACAGCACTCCAGCTCCACTACAGTCTCGATAACAAATTTTCCTCAAATCAAATCTCAATGCCTAGCTTAAGTTTTCAAAGTAGTATCTCAAGTACTTTTCTGTTAGCTTAACACCAGTGGTTGCCTATCAAAATATCATTTTGGCATATGCCAAAAGTACTTCAACATAATGACACATACTGTTGGTTTTATGTCATAAGATTGATGTACTAGTTGATATGGCAAGCACATGAATGTTACCACACTGACAGAAAGGTACATTTTGTCCGATGTCTAATGAATGGAAACGTACCTTATCCCTTGTGTTAACAGAAATTTTCAATCAGTTTTTAATTTATTCAATGATATTAAAAACCCTGTTTTATAAAATCTGTATTGAAATTAGCCCTTAAAGACTGGACGTATTTTTTGTAATCAATTGATTAAACGGTATTTTTCCGTTAGCCAGGCGCAAATGTCGCCAATTGTGAACCAAACGCGAGCCAAGTCGACGAGCGAAGTGATTTTCCGTCAGCCAGGCGCAAATGTCGCCAATTGTGAACAACCAAGTCGCCAAGAGCAAAGCGATTTTCCGTTAGCCGGGTGCAAATGTCGCCACTTGTGAACCAAATAGGAGCGAAGTCGCCAAGCGAAGCAATTTTCCATTAGCTGGGCGCAAATGTCGCCAATTGCGAACCAAACATGAGCCAAGTTGCCAAGAGAATGGTTGTAAAATATTTGGCGGAATTCTACATTATTTGGCGATTTTTCGCTTGCGCCGGCTAACGGAAAAGTACCGATTAAAAACAGACTACGACTCAAAAATGGACGGTATCTGCCATCTGATGAGAAAAACAGATGTATAGAGATTCTGGAAACAAGAAAAATCATTTCTTCTGGAATTTACTGCATATAACTAACCAGCAAGCAGAAACATAAGCTAATGTCTAATCCAAACAATCATACGGACTCGTTCTTAAAGGGTTAACATGTTATAAACAGAAACTTTGGACATACCTATCCATAATAATGCTCAAATATCTTTAGTGATATAGATGTAAACAACAAATTGAAATAAACATTTATTTTCATGGTATTAAGGAATTTACAGTAAATAAAACTCAAGACATCATTTGTACACACATCAACTGCTTCATTACATGAATTAACTCTTAGGTATACTTCAAAAGCTAATTAGTTCATTTATTTAAAAAAGACATAATAAATGTGACAGATCTTAAATGATCTAGCTCATTCCATAAAAGACAAAATTCAATAAGAATTTAATTGCAACTCTTTACGAGGCTATTATGAATATCTTATGCAGAATTTAGAAGGCAATTTTATTAATAATATTTCGCTCGTTCTTTAAGTGTTCTGGATATTTATAAAACACAATATTTTCTAAATTCAGATAGTAAAAATGAAATATATTATAGTCATTTCAAAAACTTACAACGATTTCTGCTTTCATTTTTAAGGTAATAACTGTGATACACACTATTTATATCACAATTCAATAATGCAAACTTACCATTCTTTCACATAGTTATTATATTCTTGCAAACTCAGAGTTTCAACAAATTGTCGTTTTTTGGCAAAAACATCTTGAATAACTGATATAAAATGAAGAGCACTAAAAAAAATTCCGCATTAGATAAGACAATTATTTTACTTTCAAAATAACAACTATAATATTATAATAAAAGATCTCAGCATTACTTATTTGTATACTCATCATTAGCAACTTTTTCTTTTTTTTTTTACCATGCAAAATGTGTTTTTTACCATCTTATATTTAAAATAATCTTGTAGAAAAGATGTCTCAAAATTAACAGATATGAATGAAATATAATTTCCTTTTGACTAACTATAAAATAATCTTGTATTTTGTTCCATATGTCACTAGTTTAAAATAAGATAAATGTTAGAAGACAAAATTAATCCTTAAAATTTAATCTATTTTTAAATAGTTAACCTTAATAAAGAATTCAGTGTGATAAATATAATTTGAATAATTGTCAAATTTTAATTATTTGTTTTTGTAAGAATCTTTTTCATACAAGTATCAATCATGCAAAATTTTTAGTAGTTTATGTCCAAAACTAATTTGGATAAACAGTAGACAGGTAATTTTATACCAAATTGCCTAAATATCAATAAGGAAGATATTTCCTTTCAGTAACTTTTATTTGAATGTATCTCCCTATAAGGTAAATGCTCCAGAAGTGGGCCACTTAAGGGTATTTCCTCAATTATCATCTAAACTTTTGAGAAGTTTTGCTAATCTCTATTTTTTTTATGGTTGTCCAAACTTTTATCTAAAATAATAATCACCTGAAATATCAATATAATTGTAATATAATATTTAAAAAATTAAAAACTTAGATCATTCCTATGCACCAGAAGTGGGCATAGCAAACTTTTGATGTACCAGTAGTGGACATACCAAAAGTGGGCCACCCAGATTTGTCAATTGTGCCAAAGAAAAAAAGAATAAAAGCATTATATATATAGTAATAATAACAATATATTAACATTATACACTATAAAAAATGCAATAAAAATGGCTTGATATAGGTGAAATCTTTTATTTCTGGATTCTAGTCGCATGAGATTTACATTTTTTCTCTAACAGCCAATTTTTTTTATTAAAGGTATATGCTAATTATCGATCTTTCATTTTAAGTTCTGTTTGGGGCATTATGGGTATTAAATCTTGATATTTTATGTTGAAAAAATCTTTGTTACCATCTTCCCTCTGCAGCCAGAAAAGAGCCCTTTTAAATGGTGATGGAATATTTTCGATGGTCCAGCAATGCGATAGTTATTATTGTCTGCTTCGTTACAGAGTCCAACTAATTCTTGAATATCAGTCTTTTCCTCAACAGTACTATAAAATATTTATTATTTAAGTAATTGGTCAGAATGTTCCATTAGTGTACCAGTAGTGGACCACTAATGTATCAAAAGTGGGCCATGTGGCCCACTACTGGTTCTGATAAAAATAAAGCAAATCTAATTAAATAAAAAGACTTTACAAGATATAACCTTCTTATTAAACATCACAAAACAGTCTATTTTGAGAGAAAGCATGTGCTCCAGTACTGGCCTTCCTAGGCCTACTACTGGAGCATTTAGTAAAACATTGATCCAAAAGTGGGCCACCCTTCACTATCCATAAATTATCAATATTATTTAATTTAATGATAGTTTATAATAAATTGATTATATAATCAAATAATATCAATAACAATTCATTTTAAAAACAAATAGAATGTATGCTAAAAAATAGTTGAATAAAGAGTTACCTCTTAAGGAAATCACTAAGAATAAGTTAAAAATGCTTCTCTCAGAGACCAACTTCAGCTACAAACTTTCTAGCTCCTAACTAAACAGGAAATAAAAGCTGTGCCTTTGGTATTTAGTTGATAAGGATTTCAGCCTACCAGAGGCATATCTCTTATTTCATTGGAATTTCTTGTTTTTCAACTTAAAAATTTAAGGGGCCCACTACTGGAGCACTTACCTTAAGTGTATTTCAAAGGGCAATTTAATATGAGGAGAAAGAATTCTGCTGTTATTAAGGAGCATAAAAATTATTAAAAAAGTATGCAGCATTTACTTATTTAACATATTAAAAACTATTAATTTTAAAATATGATGTACATATACTATTATAATTATATGCATTTGATGGTATAAAATTATGCAAATGAAGAAATATTAATCTCGGTACAAAAAAAATCCATGAATACCAAGAAGACAAAATTTACAAAAACTTACAACAATAGGAAAGTAATTTTTCCAAGAATTTCAACATTTTTAATTACTTTCATATTATTCTTACTATGAACAGGTATGAATTTCATGAATAAAAAAAGATTCCTTTCATTATTTTATTGTATCTGAGGATTACTGCTAAATAAGCAAGTTTACCATATTTTAGACAGGTTATCAATATAATTCGCATTTTTTATTTATT
>BGPR01019002.1:0-29967 GCA_013235015.1 Araneus ventricosus | reverse complement strand
GTAGTAAAAGATTTAACTACTTTTAAAGTTTTAATTACTTTAGATTGTCGTATTAAATTATTAGATTATATTATTTAAATTCGATAAAAGATTTAACTTCTTTCTAAAAAATCTAAAGTAATTGATAAATTCTTCTTCAGATTGGTCAAATGGATTACATTTATCCCGATAAACCCTTTCAAAACGCAATTAACGTCTTAGCAGCCTCCATTCTAAACGAAAATTTGATAAGTTCTGATATCGAAACACACTTCTCACTTGCGAATAGCGTTTACGCTAGGTACAGAACTGGCGAGAAATCGGAGTCCTTTTTTCGACCGCGCGAGATCCCAACAAGTTGGAAAAATGGGTACGAGAATTGGGGGTCTATTCTGGTACCCCCGGTTGGGTTGGGAGACGTCACTTTCTCCGCACGTTAACAGCGGGAAAAGTGACGTCTCCCAACCCAACCGGGGGTACCAGAATAGACCCGTTACACTATCGCACTTGTTGTTAACGGGCGGAAAAAGTGACGTCTCTCAACCCAACCGGGTACGAGAATAGGGCCGTTAGATAAATGCAGTTTGGTATGCCGTCTTATATCCAGATTTGTATGTCTGTGTCGAATTTCGGCCTCAATCGGTCGAAAAACCCGTCCAAAATGTATATTCGGTCTCCCTCATTTTACTACAAAATAACAAAACGACTGTCTGTCAAATCTTTCCAAGATTGCTATCAGATTTTGGACGCCTGTAGTTTTCAACAGAATTGTAGATCTGTATCAAAATTTGGACTGATTGCTTCAAAGGGCGATCGTCTAACAATCTGCATATTGTCTTGTACGTGACTTCATCGTTTCACGTGTTTTGACTTTATCAAAATTATGAATTGCTTTTCTGAAATGTTAACGTTGAGTACTATGTTACTTGCCTAGCTTTGATTAAATATTATATTTTTCGAGTAATCATGTTTTTTAACTGCAACTTTTACATTCCTACTTGCAGTTGTTTGTTATTGTTGATACCGCGTAATTTGGGTTTTCGCATCTGTGTCATCGGAGTGTTTAAATTTCAATGAAGTTTAATAATAAAGTTAACTTTAATCCAAAAAGCTCGGTGGATGCTTCATAAATAAAATAAAATTGCTTTTATATATTATTTTAATGGGTGTCATTCTTCGGCCGTTGTAATTGTGAGTAATATTTTAAAACAAACACCCGAAACAACTTCTTAGTAAATTTTTTTTTAACTTCTTAGTAAATTTTTTTTTAACTTCTTAGTAAACCCGTTTATTTTTGCACTTTCTGACTAAAATTTTGGTGTTTGTGGAAAAATTCTTAGGGAGCATATTAAAGTGCACTATTTTTTGCTATTCGTATTAATATATCAGTATTTACATGCTTTAATTTTAAGCTGTACCTATGGCAAGTGTTATATTTATTATCAATTTTTTACCATTATGTGTGCAGAATTTTTGTATTGATAAACTGTCAGCAAAGTTATCAGTAAGATATTGCATGTTAACGGGTATTTAGACAATTTTTAGAGACAAAAAAATAATTTATATCATTTAGGGTTGCTGACAAATTATTGTATTCAATATTCAAGTAGTGACATTGTAATGAATAGTGATTTGTCCGAATATTTGGTATTCTGCTAAATTTTATGCTGAATATTCGGTGATTGATTAACCACTTTTTGAAAGCATTTCATTTTTAATTTTTAAAAATTTCTCAAAGTCTGAAAAAAAAGTTAAAGTGAATGATTTTTTTAATTATTATTTCTTGTTTCGAAAAAATCTGTCAATCTTTATGTTTTTTTAATATTTGAAATGCCAATCAATGGATGGATGTAACAATAAAATATTTTGCAAAAATATATGATTTTTATTGTATTCTATTCATTATTTTTTAAAGTAATACTGAAAATTTTGTATTTTACTGTAATTTTGACCAGGTATTAACAGCATTAAATGGTTTAGTATATTTTTTATTTTAATTTTAAAATTTTTTTCAGATTACTGCAAATTATTATTAAATAAATGGAAAATTGAAAAATTCTTATATCAATATTTACTTACTGTAATTTCAAGTTATATCTATAGCAGCTGTAGTATTTCTAATTATTTACTATTATGTATGCAAACTTTTTACATTGAAAAATTAACAGCTAAGGTATAATCTGTGTTAATAAGTTTTTAGACAATTTTTTTTTTCTAAGACCTGCACTGTTTGAATTAGTGAAGTTAAATGGCAGAGTATAGGATATGCAATGATCCGTATAAATATCTGTTGTAACCTCCTTTTTGTCCTAAAATCACACCCTTGTGGTTTAAACCACAAATTTTCGTCCATAATTCATTGTGGCAAGCAGTAAATAAATCAGCTTCTAATTAAGTAGCAATGTAGGTAGATGTCATGCATAGTTATTTTTTACATATGATTGTGTGAGGCTTTGTCCATGTTACCTTGTGAACAAGATAGCTAAAATAATTTTGATTGGATTTGAACATGTGAAGGACATGTTGTAAGGAGGATGAAAGTTTTGGCTGAGTTCTTAAGATGGGCCTGCCAGCTCAAAGGGGATGGAAATAATGACAGGTTGAAATTTTCATTTCCTCATAATGCCTTTACAGTTGAAGAAAGATATAAAGTTTTCATTAGATGCAATTGCTTAGAAGTTATGGGTAGTAAATTGATTTTCGATCACATACTTTGACTGCCTCATTAAGTCCTCTAGGGTCCCCTTTTTTCCTTCCACAACTTCTAAAACCAGATATTTTAGTATTGATTTTAATTTAATCTCTTTATTAGCAGTTTTTAAGTAGTAGAAAATTTTGATGAGCTGAAATAGTAAAGCATTTGATTGTGGATCACTTTCAAGAGAGTTCATTGAAGTATATCACTTATAAAAAAATGCAAAAACTAAATTTAAATGCAGTTTGATACAAAATAGTGCCAAAAAAAAATGATAAACCTTTTTTTAACATAATCTAAATACTATTTAATTATAGGATCAGACATTTTTCAAATTAGAAGGCAACATATTTCTTTTTTTTACTTTATAAAACAACATAATGTAAAGCATGCAAGAAATAACTAATTAGGAATGTTGTTAGAATAATTTTCCAAAATTTAAACGATATTTAATTTAATTCAAATAAGTTTGGAAATTAAATGAAAATGTGAAATTATTTTGTTCTGACAGTACCGCAAAAATAAATTTAAAATATCTTGGGGCCCCCTAAAAGCTGTGGGGCCCATCGACAGTTGCCTACTTTGCCCTTTTAGTAATCCGGCCGTGCTTTTAACCTATTCATGTGACACCTTATTAAAAAGCTCTCATTGGCTGCCTTCTCTTCCATTCACATTCATCTACCCTTTTGAAATTAAGGAAAGAAATGGCAGAGGGAGTGAAATTTTCAGACAATTGGAACCTCTACCTTCAACTTACTAATGTTTTTTTTTAAATATTTGTTAATAATTTATGAAGATTGAAGCATATATTATTAGAATATTATAGAATTACATAAAAGCAGTGTCACATTCTTTTTCTTCAGAAAAAGATTTGCTTTAGTATTTTTGATTGCTATATCTGAATATTTCTGATGAATAAGTTTTATGCAATCAAAATTAGATGTTATATCAGTTGTGAAAAATAATTTTTACATAATTTAATCTTTGAAAAATAATCTAACGTTATCTGTTGTTTGAAATGAGCATGTTATATAAAAGCTTCCAAAATAGATCCTTTTAAAAAATTTAGATTTTTTTCATTTAATTATTGAATGTGTATTGTATAGATCATGAGTTAACTGTTTTTTATTATTATTAGGATCATCTAAAATCACTGTGACATGTCATTGCATTATGAAATTCTTCAATCTGAATGTAAAGGTGTTACCAGTAATTAATTCTGTCCAGAAATGTCTGAGCAAAGTTAACAAATCAAATAAATTGAGGAAGCCACAAGTTTAATACTGCAATGGATGAATAAAACAGATTTGTGAGAATCCCCTGAACCTATTTCCAGTGTTGTCGCATCATCTATGAAGTGGTGGATCTGTAAGTTTATATTTACTGAATTGTTCATTAACTTTATTTTTCGTACTTCTCTTATGTTCCTAAGATGATATTACTTTTTAAAAGTTCAGGAATGAATTACTGAATATAATTTGTTACATACAAGGAAATCATATTGCACACATATTTATTGGATCTCCGCATAATTTCGGTCATACATAACTTCAGCTCTAAAATTAATAAATATCAGGGTTCCCACAGTCCTTGAAAACTCCTTGAATTTTATTTGCCGTACTCGGGGTCCCGGAAAAGTACTTGATTTTTCATTGGGTCCTTGAAAAATCCGGAATGGTACTTGAATTTTGTTGTTGGGTCCTTGAAAAGTCTGTGAAAAATTCGAAATGCACTCTGTCTTGACAATTCCACCACCGGAAAAAGGGTGTTGCTATGAGAATGTTGTCAGTCACCATTCTTTTCTCTAGTTTGGAGGGAGGGGTGGGGCTGGCAAAAAAGGGTAGAGTTTCGCTATGACCCTGGGATTCCTTGAGACCTGGGAAAAGCAGGGTAATTTATTCTAAAACTGGATTTTTTTTTAAAATTTTGATAATTCTTATCAGACGAGATAATATTCGCTGCTCTTTTATCGTAAGTAGAATAAAACATCGATGACTACCAATGAAAATCGATCATTTTTCAGAAATGGAAGTTATCCGCGTTTCTGCGCACGCGCCAGGCAGTGGGGATGTTTACATTTAAATTTCCGTGGAACCGAAATTTAGTCTATGAACAGGATTCTCTTTATTAGTTAAATTAGATACTCAGTTGATAAATATTAGTTGTACTCAAATGTGGAAGACGCACAGGAATTTGGCTTCGTGCCAAAGAGATTAAGAAAATTTGCGAGATCGTAAATTTTCCTTCATCTGTCTATACAAAAAAAAAAAAAAAAAAAAAATACAAATTAGCATCCACATTGGATACTGTTTGCTTCTTTGATTTAATATCAAACAGGAGTTATAACCAGAATTAATTCATTTTTCCATTTCAAGGAAATCGTTTTGGTAAATTATTGCAATACCAGACGTTATTATTAATATTTTATGTTGGCATTTTTTAAAAAATTTTGTGTATTCTTTTTTTGTGTTATGGATACGGATCATTTTGATAAATTATGGGATCTTCAAATCGGACGGAAATTATCTATTATAGAAAAGAGTTTTTTTTCTTCGTATGTATGCATGCGTGTTTGGTTTTTGTTCTTTATGCACTCCCAAACGGTTTGATTAAAAAGTGTTGGATTAGTGCAAGTAGTACATTTAAAAAAAAAATTGAATTAGATTTTTATTTATTTAATTTTAAGTAGTCAATTCCGGAGTTTTTTGCCAATTTTTGCGAATTTTCTTTTTTGACCATTATTATTTTTACACACCTGAGAAGAAAAGTTATGCTTCTGGTATTTTAATTTATTATTTCTTGTATTTTTTCTCTCTCTCTTTTTTTTTTTTTTTTTTTTTTGTCTTTTGATGGTTTGTTTCTCTTTGAGCCGTATTGAAAAAAATTGGTTGGAATCAAAAGTTTAATTTTTTTTCTATAATGAAGAAATATTATGCTTCTGTGTTTTAATATATAAACATTGGAAAAAATCGTTATCTTGCCTTTTTCATATTTTTTTTGTCCTTAATTTTTATTATTATTTTTTTTTTTTGCAGTGGATATTTTTATTAAGATTTTACTTTGCTTAAGATTTTTTTAAGTTTATATTTTTAATCAGCAACGCAGGGAACACAAAGCTCTTGTTGCAAAGCAGAAGGTTTGTATCTTTTTTTAAGGACCAATGGTAATGGTTTTTCTGTCTTCGTTGATGTCATAGAGGCGCCTTTGAAGAAATGGAATCTAAAATGGATGGGGCCGGATCCATATTGTCGAAGATCAACATCAAACTTTTTTGAGCGACTCTTGCACATTTTCATTTTCAACAAACTTTCGGTCTTTTTCTGTCATTTTGAGTTGTTTCTATGAGGGCTACTAGTATGAGTCACACAGGAAAAGGGAGGCGTTCCCCTTTGAAAATTCTGCTGCATATTTTACAAACAGAAAAATTACGGAAGTGTGAAAAATATATTAAGTAATGAGTAATAATTTAATTAAGATAACTAATAAGTTCAAAAATTAATTTTAGGCTACAGATTTCTTGAGTGTCAGTTATTTTCAAAAAGTTTTTGTTCCTGTTTGGAAAAAATCCTACGAGAACCTATAGTAATCAATTTTTACTTATATTAGTTCTTATTAATAAAACTTTTTTTCTTTTTCAACATTCATAGAGGATTAATATAAGTGGTTTGATTACTAAAATTGAACATAAAAGAGCAAGGGATGCCAGAGAGATTATGCAGGTTTTTTTACACTTCATTATGGCAAATAGTCGGGTAAATTTTTGCACTCCATTCACACAAACTGGCTATTCAGTTAGTAGATAAATAAATATATGGCAAAAATTTTATAGGGTCATCATAATTGTGAGTCATACATCACACTGAACTGCATTGCATTGGTTTCTGCGCTGCAGAAGTCTGCAGACAAACTAGCTGAAAAAGCTGAGAAAAGTAGAGATTTTCAATCTATTGCAGAATCTAATAGTTTTAATAAAACAGCCAAAAAGGGGCCAATGAAGTCAAAATGATCAATGAAAAATTGAGGCTTTAACAGAGCAACTGAAAATGTAAATTTAAAGTATTTTGAAGTTTATTTATTTAAAGGTTTGTTGATTTGTACCTGTCTCTTGCTTTCCGCCCCCCCCGTCGTGCCCGAGCAAGGGGCAAAAGTATGATTAGAGGTTCTTGTGGGGCAAATAATTTTTTTTAATGAATTTTGTTTCAGCTAATGTGTTTGTGAAGTGAGCTACTAAGTAATGCTTAGTAGTAGTTTGTGTAAAATTAGCATCTAGTAGTACACTATAGCTAATAGTCAGGGTGCTTGAATTGTGATCTCAAAACTCACTTTTCACTGTAGATTTTGGTTTACTAACTGCAAGGTGAGCAAAATGCACCTTTGATAATCTTCACTTAAGCATCTAAAATTCATAAGTAAGAAAGTGATGACACCTTTGAACGTTAAAGTTGAAAATATTTAATTTAAATTTGTCCTTTGAATTTTTGTGTCCTAAAATATGTAATTTTATGGTCCTTGATTTTTAAAAAAAGTTCCTTGAAAAGTCCTTGAATTTTTTTCTTCAATAAGAGTGGGAACCCTGAATGTTATTACAATATATTTCTTATTTGATATTGAATGCTATTCAATTATATGCTTGAAATAGCATATAAAACTATTGTTCTCTTCTTTTGCTCAATATTTGAATGCTGATTTATTTTTGATGAAGTGTCAACATTGTCTAACATATGGCGAATTTTTTATTTATTTAGCAGCATTAGTTTGAAGGATTTATGTTTCAGTCTCAACTGGCAGTAGTGCTACAGTTTATTAAGTCTTTTGATACTGTATTATTTCGATGAAATTTCCAATCATCAAAAATTGGCCATTTCCCTAATTTTTCAGCATTTTGCAATAGTAGGAAAAACACACACACACATGGAAATATGAGCTAAAAATGTGAACACACGTCTAATATAATGTTAGTTCATATTGATTCTGTTATCTGAAAATGCAAGGTAATTTAAGGCTTCTTTAAGGTTTTTTTTTTTTATTATTATTATTACCAATAGATATGTTTGACCTGTAAATTCCATTATAATTTTGGTTTTTAAAGCATTCATCTTTAATGCAGTTTTAATTAAAATAACCATTTTTTTACCATATTAGTTCATGAAACACTTTCTTAAATTTAACTATAGGTACCACAAGTCTGGAAATCTACCTTTTATCAAAAGTTAATTTTATTTTCATTTTTAAAGCATGGTGTAAAGTCACATGCTTCTGTTGAACATAGATGTAATTACGTTTAATTTTTCATATTAAATACTTTGTTTATTGAGTTGGATGTATAATATTTATATATAAGTCATAAATTAAGTTTTACTTTTACAGTTGTTCAGCATTTAAATTGACTTCCCTTTCGTTTGCGTACTTATTTTAACTATATAAATGCATTCACGTGGTTCAGAAATCATTGTGAACTCAATTAGAGTTTATTTTAAGTTTAGTAAATAACATGCCATAATGCATTCTGTCTTCTTCAAATAAGGAAACATAAACTTATATGTATATGTGTATTATTTTAATACCATAAATTGTAGATGTAAGGGCCTCTAGTGTCAATTAGTAGTAATGAGTTGGGAAGGGGCGAAAATTTTATAAACACCTAAAAGTACTTGGGATTAAAGGAGTTAAACAACAAAATTTTAAAATTTAGTTACAATGCCATTCTGGTGCATTGAATATATTGTGTAATTCTTTAGGATATTAGAACTATTTCAAAGACGTTTACTTGTTTATTTCATACATTTTTTGGGGGGATAAATAACTTCGTTAAATTTTTCAATTTTTCCCAGTTTTAGGAAAGATTATCATGTTGCATTCCCCATAATCTTTTATTTCTCACTTATAAAATTGCAAGAAGTATGTGTGTTGGTAAATTTTTTTGATTAGGAAATAAAAAATTCTTATAATCAAAAATTGCTCATAATGTCTGTATCATAACATAAAAATACAAAACTTCTTTTACATTTCATTTTTGGGAATAGAAACCTACTTTCCTTAAATTTTGAACTGGAAGAATACTGCAGTCGTACAGACATGACACATTTCCGCGGAAACGCGGATTTCAGCTTTTTCGGCATCAGATTTTATTATCCTTATTTTTCTTTTATATAATAATTCTACAGTATTTTTAATATCTGAAGTACTTTTCGTAGAAATTTATTTATTTTATTGTCCAATTAATCATACTTAAATTTAATTCTCGGTATTTATGTTTGGTACAATTCATTATTTATGAAGTTCAGCTTTTTTCTTTCCAAGCCTGTGTCATGTCTGGTCGTAGTTTTTTTCATATAAAGATTTTTTTTCACATAATCTATTTTAACATTTTAAGGACAGCATGAATATTTTATGCAGGTAAATTAGTCTTGCACTGGTAGAGCATCTTCAGGTTTCTTTTTAATAATCGTTTGTAGAGAGCAAAATAAGAAATTTGGATAATTTTTATGAAATGAAATCTTTGTACGATTCTCCCAATTTTTTTTTTTCACTTCTTAAGTAAGTCCAAGATTTATCAATTTCCAAGTTAATAAACATTTGACATTAGTATTGTATAAGTATGCGTGAAAGTTATTTCAGTTATCAGTAAAGGAATTATATTTATGTGAGTAGCACTGTGCTGACATCTATGCCAATCTGTTAGGGTGATGTCTGCTCATTATTCTTAATGAATGTATCAAATGCCGGTAACAATTTTTTTTAGGGACAACCATGATAAATATTTATATCATTGCATTAACTTTAAAATAAAATTTATCCTAAAGTGATTTGTGTTGTCCCAACTGAACAGTTAGAGCATAATTTGCAAGAATTACTTGTGGTATTATGGTTGTCTGCAGGAATTGTAGCTCAAATAAAATTATATTTTGTAACAAAGGTTTATACATCAGTTATGATCATAATCAAATTTCTGCATGTGTAAAAACGACCATAAAAAGCTAGTAAACACAAAGTTCATGAATCGGAATCTCATTTATATTTACTTTTTACTAGCAGTATGAGCACGGCATTGCCCGTGGAATCAGGACTTCAAAAAAGTGGGTGAAAAAATGCCCACAATGGCACGAAAAAGTTTTGAAAACAAAATCAAAACAAAAAATACACATTATTGATTTTCCGGCTTATTTTTCTTTGCGAATGACGTCACCTGCCGCAAAGAAGGTCAGGTTGCAACAATGCATTCTGGGATGGTCCGGAGAAGCTCTCGCTGTTAAATCTCGCTATGAAAAAACTGTTTGAACTGATCAGGGGAAAATTAATTTTTAAAAAAAACGAAAAAAGATATTTTAACAGTTCTTGTTTTATGTCTGACATAAACATTCCATTTATAAGCTGAAAAAAAAATGAAAATTATAGAGATGTTAGAATGACAGATGCTATAATTTAAAGTAATCTTTATTAAAAATTACCATAAAAGTGACTATTTTTCCAAAATTTCTCGAAATTCAGTAAATTACGTTAAACGTACGAGACAAACTTCATTAGAATGGAAATCGTTTGTTCTTTCCGATGGTGTAACTGGTTTTTTTTGTACAATTATTCGAAGCCATGCTCTTGAGAAATGAGTGCAAGAAATCACCCAAAACAACACAAAACATTAAATAAAAAATTTTCTAGATTAAATTTCAAAATTTCGGCTTTGAGGTGCATTCAGTCACCATTACGACTACCTGTGTGCCAAATTTCATGGCTGTAAGTGTGATAGATTCGTTTGGACATCGCAGACAAACACACAAACATTGCCTTTTATAAGTATAGATCCAGAAACATGCATAAATTTCTTACAAGAACAAGAATTTTTTGTTTATTTTTTATTATCGCATATTTTTTTTATACACGCAGTGTTTTCAACAAAATTATTCAAAACTTACTGGGTACATGAAAATGTACCCAAGTCTTTCTTGACTTTCCAGACTTTTTACTGAAGCCTCAAAAGAAATAAAAATGATTTCTTCTAATGATATTATGCTCACTTCAGGTAGGTCAAGTGCAAAGTACTCTTATTGTTGTTTGAACCCATTCAAGTAAATTCCAAGTGGTATAGGCTCTAATTCTTTTGAAACTGCAAGTTTTCTAATTCCAATGGAAATTAACTGAATCCCTTCAAAAGGATTTCCTTCCTCATCATGACACCTAACATTTGATTTATATGATTTTTAAACCTGTGCTTAAATGCTCATGAACTTTAATGATGTGAACTTTGTAGGTCATCCTCCGATCCAATGAAGGAAGCTTCCTAAATCTCTGTTATAGTCCTAGAAATATCAGGGCCTAATAACATTCATTTTAGAAGAGCACCTTCATTTTCTAGAATTCCTTATCTCCTCTTTTGCCTTTAATTCTCTTTTTATTCTGATCATGGAACTTGTCATCAAATATATCAGAAAAGGCAGATTTTGGTTTTATTGCTGGTGAATTTACCTCCTAGAAACTAGGAATATAATGTCAAGATGCATTTTTCGAAGTTTTCAAGATCTTGAACAAACATTGGCAACGAGTGTGAGCAGGGTTGCGGTGATTTAAATCAGTTGATTAAAATCACTGATTTAAATCAACTGATTTTTTTAAAAAAATCACTGATTTAAATCACTTTATTTTAAAAATCAAGTTAATCTGCTTTAATGAAATAAAATTGTTCATGTATCTTTAAATAGTGATTTTAAAATATTTTTAAATGTATATTTAGAGAAAGAATATATATAGAACATAAATGATATTTCATTGAATTGATGCAACTAGAGTACTTTCCATCTCTTTATTTTTGAGAACACAAGCAAATTAGATTTTAACCCTTTGCGGCACAAGGCAATAATTTTTTTGAAATATGATGAGAAAACATCGTGAATGGGTTTAGTTTATTGCTGGACATAGAATCTACAAAAAAAAAAAATAAATAAATAAATAAATAAACTTCTTTCATTCCGAGCAGGGGGGGTCGTCCCCTTTCGCGTCACCCCCACATGAGAACCCCCTTAGATACAGCCACCTTCATACACTCAAAAATCATTGTTGAATCTTACAGAAAATTATAAATTAAAACTTCAAGAATATTGGAACAAAATTTTCGAGTTACTTTGCTAAAATTGTTAAACGTCCAAAACTGAAAAATTTCTTATCTCCAAGTCAAGGAATTTTCACAAAATTTATCTCTAATAATTCCTATTCTGAAACAAAATTTCATAAGACTGCTATATACATTCTAAAAGGTGTACTATTAGCCCTATCCCAAACCTATTATTTTCCATTTATAGTTGAATTTAACGGTTGAGAAGCGAGTGAAATTAGGTGTGCCATTAACTGGCATACTTCGCCGCATAGGGTTAAATAAATCTCTAATGAGCAACACAATAAAATGCAAAGTATGAGATGCTCCGTTTTTATAAAATGAAATAAATATTGTGAAAGGTTCATGTTCACAAAGAAAGAACATAGTAAAATGCAGTGAGTTTCATTTTAATACTGGAGAAAACTAAATAGTGTTGAGGACAACAAAGTTTTTATATTGCAATAATGTTCAAATGTAAGATAATTAAGTAATGCATATAAATGTTCCAAAAGAAATACAAACATCTACATAGTGCAATTTAAACTATGATCTATACTTATAAAAGGCAATGTTTGTGAGCGTGTGCACAATGTCCAGACAAATCTATCACACTTACAGTCATGAAATTTTGCACACAGGTAGTCCTGATGGTGACTCAATGCACCTCAAAGCATGAATTTAAAAATTTTATGTAGAAAATTTTTTTATTTAATGTTTTGGGTGAAACAGATTAGGACTAGGGAAAGCTTCAAAAGTTATGTTTGTAATGAAACAAATGAACAGCTGAGTGTAAAATTCTCCAATATTCTAACATACAATAATATATCTATAGTCAAGAAATGACAATTTTTATTATATTTTTCCGTAATAAAATTGCCTTATATTTCAAAAGTATATTATTTTTATATTTTAGTTCAAAAATAATTTTTAAATAGTTGTTACATTTTTGAATTAAATTTTTTGAATTTGTTTTTTTTTTAAAGAAAGTACAGCTTAATGACTGGTATGTTGTTATTTATATATATAATTCTATGACTGTAGGGCTCATTGCCTGATAAACAAATGTTAAATATATATAGTTTGAAAAAAATCATTAAAATAAAAAAAAATCTTGATTTAAATCAAATAAATCGATTTTTTTTGAAAAAATAAAAAAAAATCGACAACCCTGAGTGTGAGAATGGCATAGTATTCAAAGTTGCAGTCAAAGGGCCTATCTTTATTGTGACAGCAAACAGCTTGAAGTTTGCAGAACAAACACTGAACTCTGGTTTTGAAGCAATAATGACTCAAGCTCCATAACATTTCAGTAACTTTACAGACGAGATCCTGCACTTTACTCTTTTTCCATTGTGTTTTTATCTTTAGTCTCATTATCGAAATGTCTGTGTAAAATGAAGTAATGCATGAATGTAGTAATGATAGCGATGAAAAAGTATTCTGACCAGAACACCGAGAACATTCGATATGATAACTGTAGTTTTAATAAGCCTTTATAGGATAGACCTCAGGGTTGTCGATTTTTTTTTTTTATTTATTTTTTTCAAAAAAATCGATTTATTCGATTTAAATCGGATTTTTTTATTTAAATCAAGATTTTTTTTTATTTTAATGATTTTTTTAAAACTATATATATATATTTAACATTTGTATATTAGACAATGAGCCCTACAGGCATAGAATTATATATACAGTGAAACCTCTCTGAGCGGCCACCCTTCCGTTCCGAGAAAAATTGGCCGCTCTGAAGGGTTTCGTTACAATTACAAGATAATTGCTATAATACATAATATAAACAAGTCTGACACATATTTCTTATTTAAAATGAAGTTTGAGACTTATCTAAAGAGAAAATAGTACTTTATTTAATAATTTTTTACATTTTTTGTGAAAAGGATACAATTTGTGACTGTTTTAAGTTTTTACCCTTCTCGGAAAATTCTCTATAATACTCTCTTTCTAAAATACTCTCTTTCCCTATTACCCTTCTCCATTTTTTCAAGTTCGTTTTTCAGTTTAAAAAGTAAATCTCTAGCCGATGCGTTTGTTAAATGGGATGGGCGAACCCACCCCGCGGCCGTTCAGAGGGGTTGGGTGGCCGTTGCTAGGGGTTATTTTAACATTAGGTCTATGGGCCGAAAAATCCGTGCCAAGAAAAATTGGCCGTTAAGAGGGGTGGCCGCTATGTAGGGGTGGCTGTTCGAAGAGGTTTCACTGTATATAACAACATACCAGTCATTAAGCTGTACTTTCTTTTTTTTAAAAAAAAAACAAATTTAAAAAATTTAATTCAAAAATGTAACAACTATTTAAAAAATATTTGTCAACTAAAATATCAAAATAATATACTTTTGAAGTATAAGACAATTTTATTAAGGAAAAAAAAAGGAAAAATATAATAAAAATTTCATTTCTTGACTATAGATATATTATTGTATGTTACAATATTGGAGAATTTTACACTCAGCTGTTCATTTGTTTCATTACAAACACGAGTTTTGAAGCTTTCTCTAATCCTAATTTGTTTCACCTAAAACATTAAATAAAAATTTTTTTAGATAAAATTTTTAAATTCAGGCTTCAAGGTGCATTGAGTTACCATCAGGACTACCTGTGTGCCAAATTTCATGACTGTAAGTGTGATAGATTCGTCTGGGCGTTGCGCACACGCTCATAAACATTGCCGTTTATAAGTATAGATCATAGTTAAAATTGCACTATGTAGATGTTTGTATTTCTTTTGGAACATTTATATGCATTACTTAATTATCTTACATTTGAACATTATTGCAATATAAAAACTTTGTTGTCCCCAACACTATTTAGTTTTCTCCAATATTAAAATGAAACTCACTGCATTTTACTATGTTCTTTCTTTGTGAACATGATCCTTTCACAATATTTATTTTATTTTATAAAAAAAGGAGCATCTCATACTTTGCATTTTATTGTGTTGCTCATTAGAGATTTTTTTTTAACCCTTTGTGGTGCAGTGTGCCAGCTGATGGCATGCCTAATTTCACTCGCCTCTCAACCGTTAAATTCAACTATAAATGGAAAATAAAAGGTTTAGGATAGGGCTAATAATAATCCTTGTAGAATGTATATAGCAGTCTTATGAAATTTCGTTTCGCAATAGAAATTGTTAGAGATAAAGTTTGGGAAAATTCCTTAACTCAAAGATAAGAAATTTTTTCAGTTCTGGACATTTACAATTTTAGCAAATTAACTCGAAAATTTTCCTCTAATATTCTTGAGGTTTTAACTTTAGTAAGATTCAACAATATTTTTGGAGTGTATCAAGGTGACTGTGTCTATGGGGGTTCTCATGTATGGGGGGTGACCCCAAAGGGGGATGATCACCCTTTGGAATGAAGTAAATTTAAATATATATATATATATATATATGTAGATTCTATGTCTAGACAATAAACTAAACCCATTCTTGATATTTTTTCATCATATTTCAAAAGATTTAATGTCTTGCGCGGCAAAAGGTTAAGTGTATTTTGACACTTTTGCTCCACCCTTCTCTGAAGAAATGGATTACCGTTTATTTACCCAAAAACTACTTTTAGTCAACCTAATGGGAGTATATGTACCCACTATCATCAAAATTGTCCCATTTATATCAAGTTTCATGTCAATCGACACATTTATTAAATGTATTAAAATGACTTTGCCCACACTACCCTGGCGAATTGAATTAGTGTTTATATACCCCTACAGAACTTTTAGTTGCCTAATTAGAAGTACGTGCACCAAATTTCATAAAAATCGCCCAAGCCACTCAAATCAGCAAGCGTGTCAACCAGCCTATTTGTTACATGTATTTTGGAGACTTTGGCCCACCCTGACCTGAAGGCCACGGTTTGGGCTTATTTACCCCTACAGTACTTCAAGTAGGCTAATAAGGAACCTGCTTACCACGTTTCATCAAAATTAGTGCAACCATTCGGAAGTGATGATGGAACAAACATATATACAAACATACATACATATGTTGAGTTATATATATATAGATTTATATAATTTTACAGAGTTTTAAATTTTATTTCACACAAATTTTTAATTAATGAACTTCGTTTTCATTAATTAGGTACTTTAGAAATAAGTATATATGGTGAAATAAGTCCTTTTAGATATATGTATATATAATGATTTTTTAAAATAAAGTCCTTGTGTCAATGAATCAAAATTTGGCTGCTTTTTTTTAGGTTATTTTGACCGTATTTTGCCATTCTGATCTGGCAACGATTCTCCGGTGTCACCCTTCTATCTTCTCCCCTGTTTCCAGTAGAATGGTGCATCTAACGAAGTATTGCGGTACAGAGAAATGTCTCATAAAACAGAAGAACGTCGATCTGTAGTTTATACTCTGGTATTTTGTGTTGATCACATTGTCGCTGGTTGAATCGACAGAAGCATGGAAGAAAATATTTCCGAAAATAGGCAAGCTAAAGCAAACATAACGTATTCAAGCGAGATAAGTCCGCATGTACCCTTTGAGCATTTTGACACACAGTTAGATGAGAATCCTCTAGATTTTGATATATCTGTAAAAGCTCTTGGAGACAAAGGTAATTCGATTTTTAATACAACGGAGAACACTCACATATACAATGCGTGTGGTTTAGCTTACTGCTCAAAACGTAAAGCTGATACAAAAGAAGAATCTTACGCTTGTGAAGTCTGCGGTAAAGCATTCACTGAAAGGAATAAATTGATAAAACATTTTTGTGTGCATACAAAAGAAAAACCTTACGTCTGTGAAGTGTGCAGCAGAGCTTTCGCTCAAAGTGGTGTTTTAAAATTCCATTTACACACTCATTCTACAGAAAAATCTTACACATGTGAAGTGTGCAGTAAAACATTCCTCAATTCTCGTAATTTAAAGAGTCATTTACGTGTTCACACAAAAGAAAATGTTTGTAAAGTTTGCTGTAAAGCATTCAATAAAAGAAGTCATTTGGAAAGACACTTACTTATTCATTCTAAAGAAAAACCTTACGCTTGTAATGTCTGCAGTAAAGCATTCAATCAAAAAAGTAATTTGGAAACACATTTACATATTCATTCTATAGAAAAACCTTACACTTGTGAACTCTGTGGTAAAGGATTCACTGATAAAAGGAGCTTGACTACACATTTACGTGTCCATACGAAAGAAAAACCTTACGGCTGTGAGATTTGCAGTAAAGCATTTAGCAACAGTCGTAATTTAAAGGGACATTTACTTATTCACTTAAAAGATAAACCTTATGTTTGTGAAGTGTGCTGTAAATCATTCGGTCGATGTGGTGCTTTAAAATCTCACATGCTCACTCATTCTGAAGAAAAACCTTTCAATTGTGAAGTCTGCGGTAAAGCTTTCAGTCGAAGAAGTTACTTGAAAAAACATTTACGTATTCATACAAAAGAAAAACCCTATGTTTGTGAAGTGTGCAGTAAAACATTTGCTAGAAGTGGTAATTTAAAATCTCATTTAGTTACTCATTCTAAAGAAAGATCTTATGCTTGTGAAGTGTGCAGTAAAACATTCGCTCAAAGTTTCCATTTAAAATCACATTTACTCATTCATTCGAATGAAAAACCTTATGCTTGTGAAGTTTGCAGTAAAACATTTGCTCGAAGTGTTGATTTAAAATCTCATTTAGTTACTCATTCTGAAGAAAAACCTTATGCTTGTGATGTGTGCAGTAAAGCATTCACTCGAAGGGATACTTTAAAAACTCATTTATTCACTCATTCTGGAGAAAAACCTTACATTTGTGAAATCTGCAATAAATCATTCACTAAGAGAAGTAAATTGGCAGCACATTTACGTATTCATACAAAAGAAAAACCTTATATTTGTGATGTATGCAGTAAGGCATTCTGCGATAGTAGTCATTTAAAGAGACACTTTCGTATCCATACAAAAGAAAAACCTCGTATTTTTGAAGTGTGTAGTAAAACATTCGCTGGAAGTGGTGATTTAAAAAATCATTTACTCACTCATTCGAAAGAAAAACCTTATGCTTGTGAAGTGTGCAGTAAATCTTTCGCCCAAAGTCATTATTTAAAATCTCATTTACTCACTCATTCTAAAGAAAAACCTCACGCTTGTGAAATCTGTGGTAAGGCATTCGTTGAAAGAAGTGCATTGAAAGTACATTTACGTGTTCATACAAAGGAAAAACCTTACGGCTGTGATGTGTGCAGTAAAGTGTTTAGCAATAAATGTAATTTAAGGAGACATTTCCGTATTCACACAAAAGAAAAACCTTATGTTTGTGAAATATGCAGTAAAGTATTCGCTCGAAGTGACAAATTAACATCTCATTTACTCACTCATTCTGAAGAAAAACCTTGACGTTTGTGAAGTCTGCCTTAAAGCATTCGCTCGAAGTGACAAATTAACATCTCATTTACTCACTCATTCTAAAGAAACACCTTACGCTTGTGAAATCTGCAGTAAATCATTCCATCAAAGAATTAAATTGACAGTATTCATACAAAAGAAAATCCTTACATTTGTGAAGTGTGCAGTAAAGCATTCTGCGATAGTAGTCATTTAAAGAGACACTTTCGTATCAATACAAAAAAAAACCCCTCAGATTTTTGAAGTTTGCAGTAAAACATTGCTGGAAGTGGTGATTTAAAATATCAGTTAGTCACTGATTCTAAAGAAAAACCCTACGCTTGTGAAGTGTGCAGTAAAGCATTCGCTTGAAGTATTGATTTAAAATCTCATTTACTCACCCATTCTGAAGAAAAACCTTACGCTTGTGAAGTGTGCAGTAAAACGTTCACTCTAAGGCGTTATTTAAAATCTCATTTACTCACTCATTCTAAAGAAAAACCCTACTCTTTTGAAATTTGCTGTAAATCATTCATTAATAGAAGTAAATTGTCATCTCATTTACGAGTTCATACAAAAGATAAACCTTATGGCTGTATTATGTGCGGTAAAGCATTCAGCAATAGTCGTAATTTAAAGAGACATTTTCGTATTCACACAAAAGAAAAACTTTATGTTTGTGAAATATGCTGTAAAACATTCGCTCAGAGTGGTAATTTAAAATCTCATTTACTCATTCATTCCTATGAAAAACCTCACGCTTGTAAGTCTGTGGTAAGGTATTCACTCAAAGAAGTAAATTGACAACTAGTGGCAGACTGGGTATGAAAATAGTGGTTGCCAGGAGTCAAAGGGGTGGGGGTTGTCCGATGACATCTAAATTGCTATCATATAGTGGGCGTCCACAAAACGTTTAGACCATTTTAATGGTGGCCTTGATGAGGATCTTCCAATCAATATGCAGCACTTGCTCGACGTGGCTGCTGATTGGTGGAAAATTGTGAAATCCAACGCTCCCTAACTCTGTCAGTTTCAGACACAGAAGAGTGAAATTTTATTTTTGTTTGGAATGTTATTGTGTTAAAACTATTTTACTAAATATAGCTAGCTAATAGGTCCGGAGGTACTGCATAAAAATTTATACTCCGAACCTTTTTCAGTTGTATATTTATTGACTCAACAAAAAATATAATTGTTTACGTCATTTATAGTATTTTTCCATTTGACAGTATATGCCTATCTCCAATTGTTTAGATATTGGGCCACGATTAAAATGCACACCTTGTATAATACTAAAATTTATATTAAATCAGTTACAAATAAGACAGGTGAAAAGAAGGAGATTATAATTTTGGTGTAGAATAGCGGCATTTTATTTTTCTATACAATAAAATCTAAGCCGAAGTACCATAGTGCTATTATGTTTAACCTCTAATAGTGCTTTTTGTTTTCAAATTTCTACAAATAATAAGAGCGAATATATGTGTAGGTGCTGTCTCTCTGTTGATGTTCTACAGGACTGACCGTCGAAACTAGAGTTACCAAATTCGCCGCAAATACACTACAGAGGGTGGGAATGTGTACCTCGGTGAATGTTTTCAAAATTTTAATTTAAATTAAACATTTATTCATTAATATTAAGAATTTTGTATTTTTCAGTGATAACTTCCAAAAATTTGATCACATCACTTAAAAATAATTTTCACGCAGTCATAAATTTAAATATATATATATTTCAAATTATACTGGTTTATTTGTGGTGAAATTTTCAAAAATATTTTTAAGTATAATATTCAACGAGACTTAGCAATGTTGTTATGAAATTCAAACCAATTCCATTGTTTTATTAAAAATTAAACTAAAGTTTTTCTTTTCTGTTAAAAATCGTAATATAAAAATTTATTTTGATTCTTACGATATGAAACCTTCTTTTGTTGTAAGAAAATGCGGTCCATTTTTGTTGTTTCACTTTTTTTAGCCCAACTTTCTTTCTCTTTTTTCTTCGTTACTTCTAATAGATTTACTATATTATTTTGATATATAGATTTATTTTTTAGGAGTGTTCTTAAACCGTTTTTCCAATTATGACAATATAATCTTCCCAGGAGATTATGTTATTCATTTGTTTGTTATAATTAGATTAAATTTTCACTTTATATATAATGTGTAATATTTGCAACTTAATTTAGAATTATGACTGAAAAAATGATTATTCTTCATTGACTCTCATGTTTTTTAGACTTTTTTTTTAACATTTAAGACCTAAATTATTAATTTCATTAGATTCAAAACATACTGCATTAACATTTAGTTAAATGCTAAAACATTTCCTGTCTACTGGTGTTTGTGGTAAAAATATTAATTACTTTGTCTTCTGTTTTCTTTGCTTTCAGCTTACCAAAAAAATAGGTTGGCGAATTTAAAAATTAGTTGACATAATTAATTTAATACAGTTAATAAGATGGGCAAGTCAGCTGGTCGCCGAAAGCGACCAGACTCTTTAGTATTTAGTACTACAAAAGCAAATAACTACACTACAAAAATAGAAAAATGATAATTTGACTTCACCTCTCGAATTTTTTTTTTCTCTTGCTTTTTGCAAGGATCGCACTTCCTATAAACCTTTGAAAAGTAGGAGTGTCCCCTTTCCACATATATCATTTGATTGTCAAATTGCAGTATTTTTATGACCTCCTAGTAACACTTAAAGTAGGCCAAAAAAGACCATTTTCTCTATTACATTTGAAAATAGGTAAGCTCGCTTGTCTATCAATTTTGCGACAAAAAAATGTAGCTAAAAAAAAAAAAAAACAAGGACGCCGTTTAGCCACCTTTCACAAGGATCACACCCTTCTAACAAAGAGAGCAATAAAAATCTGAGGGCTGATTGTGTCCCGGCCATGCACCGAAGAGGCTGTTGTGTTATAATATAAAATTGCATATTATTTTTCTTATTTATTTTATAAAAGGCGCTGGAAATTTGCTGGAGCAAGAGTTCTTCCCTTTCTCTCTCTCTCACACGCAAATCCTGGGGACCTATATTGCCTCATCTAAAGGGGACCACTTGCCATTGGGCAACCTGTCAGTCTGCCACTGTTGGCAACATATTTATGAATCCATGGGAAAGAAAAACCTTACGATTGTGGTGTGTGCAGTTAAGAATTCAGCGATAGTCCTAATTTAAAGAGACGTTTCCATAGAAAAGAACAAACTTAATGCTTGGGACGTTTTGGATAAAGCATTCACTGAAAGATGCGCTTGGCAACTGCATTTGCATACTTATACCGATGAGAAATCTTATCTATTTGAAGTATGCATGAAAACATAGAAGAAAAATTTTGCAGCGACATTTACTCACTCAGACAGACGAAAAACTTCATTCTTGTGAAGTATTTGGTGAAGAATTCAAGAACTGTGTGAGATTTGTTCGTAATTGTGTGCAAGAAAAAAATGAATGTGGTCTATAAAGACACTTAAATCCATGGCTTAAGTAATGCAGTATATTTAAAAAGACATTTACCCATTCACACAAACAAAAAAAAAAAAAAACACTTATTCTTGTGACGTTTGCGGTAAAGCATTTATTGAAAAAAAGTTATTTGGAATGATGTTTACTTATTCGTATTGGAGGGGCACCCAATTCTTTTGAAGTTTCTGGTAAAGCATTTACTGTATCACACTGAGATCACATTTACATACTCACAGAAAAGGAAACCTCAAGAAAAAGATTATGACTCTGTTGTGTACAGCAAAAAGGGGGAATGAGAAATTTGGGAGGACTTTTTATAATGGCATATCCGCAAAATTCATTGATTGAGTTCTAGCTTTCTTATACACTTAATTATTACTTCATAAGAGATTTCTATTTTTGAACAAAGAGCTTTTTCTCATAAAACTTAACGAATGAAAAGTCCACATTTATAATCGTCTTGCAAGCTGAATTGAGGAAGTTTAAAAAAAATCCCCAACTTTCGACTTTCTCAATGAATTTTCATTTCAAACGAAGTTCGTGAAATTTGATTTATATTGTCGTCTGTGTAAGATTTGTTCGTAATTGAGTGCAAGAAAAAAAATGAATGTGGTCTATAAAGACACTTAAATCTATAGCTTAACTATAAAGCAGTATATGTCAATAGGATTACTTTCAATATATCTAATCGCTAATTCCTTTATTTATTTCTTCAAGGTGTTACTGGATTGACGTTTAATCACAGAATAAAATATGGCCAGAGATGCATCTGTTTCAAATATGCGATAAAGGACATGAGAAATTTGAAGAAATTACCAATGGGTGTTTTTGCTCATTCAAATGAGAAAGCACGTGAAAAGGAGACATTTCATAATACCCTTAAAGCGGAAAGTAATTTGAGACACAAATCGATAGAGAAGACTCTCATGTGGAATTTATGAGTTCATTCGAATATAAAAAAGAGAGTATGTGAAAAATGCGGGAGAGCTTTCAATGACAGAAGAAACTTAGTGCGTCATTTGCGTGTTCATGCAAACAAGAGATCGTTTGTTTGCGACGTCTGCGGGAAATTATTCAGAGATAATTCCTCTTTGAAATCACACTTCCGCACTCATACGAAAGAAAAACCTTATACGTGTGATGCGTGCATTAAAGCATTCAGCGATAGTTGTAATTTAGAGAGACATTTTCGTATTCACACAAAAGAAAAACCTTATGTTTCTAATGTTTGCAAAAAAAAGCATTCAGTCAGAGAAGTATTCTGACGAAACATTTGCACGTTCATACTAAAGAAAAAGCTTATGCTTGTGACGTTTGTAAAAGGACACATCTTCATAGAGTAAAGAAGCCCGAAAATGAAATGCACATAATCTGACACTAAGCCTACTAGCTGTAGCCTACGAGCAAAACCAATCTTCCCTTCATACTAAACAGGATAAAATTTACAACAAATAACTTTTTGTTTCGTGATTCTCCATGTAGTTGTTATCGAGTTCAACGTTAATGGATTAATTATGTGTTATTAATTCTCGTAGGGAAATAAGAATTGACATCCAAATGTCACTTATTTTATTTGCGTATAAAGTATAGTTATGTGTTTTGTTTGAAATGCAAACCTGCAAATGCTTTTAGCTATTAATTTTTTTCCACTATTGTTTGTTTCCTAGATCAACTGATTAGTAGTTATTTAGATCAGTGGTCACAGTTTCATCTTCGTTTATAATAACCAAGAATAAGACAAATCGACCGAGTTTCTTCATATTTAGAGAAGATATCAAATTTCTACATCGTAAGCAAATTTACTTGCGATTGGTTTCCTATTATCTGTTCTATTTCTTTCTGTAGAGAATAATGGAAATGTAGGAATTTCCAGATTCAATGGTTACAGATCATGACATGTCAGTCTCGCATGTCATTATCTGATCATATCATCGGCTGAAGTTATTCAGTTATTATAAATACAGATAATGGACAATGAAGAATCTAGAATTTTAACGAGCCAAATTAGATCCAAGAGTGGGCTGTCTTGAAGTAGACAGGAAAATATTTTTTTCTATTGAACTACTTCTGTGAATTTTTGTTAACGTTATCAATTCATTAAGTCCAAACAACGTTAACAAATAATTTTCGTATTTGTTAATGTTGTTTGGGCTTAATGGATTGATTTTAAAATGTTCTGTCCTTTGTTATTTTCTATTTTACGTGAAAAATTAGTGATATTTGGTTGAATTAACAAAATTATTTAAATAATAACGTTATTGAAAAATAATTTATGTTATGAGTATATGAAAACCTACAAGTGTATAGCTATACACTTTCCGATATTCATCCACGTTTGGAATGCATTTGGTTAATGGTAACTAGATTTTCCGTTTTAATAATGCTTTATCAGATTTCTATGGGCTTTTTAATGTCGTTTTCTAATAAAGAAGTATTCTTATTATCTGTGGAGGGGGTGGGCGAAATGAGAGGTGAAAAAAAGCCTGAGCTTATTTTCCATATTCTGATATCTTGATTCCAATTCTTCTATCATCTATAATATAAAACAGAAAATACATGCGTCTGTCTGTGTGTCTGTCACAACTCCTAAACGGTTAACGGTATAGACATAAAATTTGCACATTACATTCTGGGGTACAATTCTAAGTCAACTGTTCTATTTTCAACTTTCAGAATTAATTAATTCTTCAGATATTTAATTAAATAACGAAAATTAGCAGCTGTTAAGCCTAATGCTTAGACATTTTTTGCCAATAACTTCTGAAGTATTTATTGCACGACAATAATTTTTGCACCATCTCAAAGAGCAGAAAACTATCTTTTCAATTATATAAATTCCATTGCGTTAAAGTTTTTTCTCTGTTTGTTATTAACGTTTAAAAATATTTTTTAACCCAATTTCTAACAATACTTTTTATTCTTATAGAATTAAATTTAAGCCAATTTACTGTTTCGCTCACGTGCTTTTGCCAGTGTTAAAGTTAATGTAAGAAAAAATTGTTTTCTTGGGACATAAACAACAAATGAGACTTTTTATTTCCGTTTGTCGTAGCATTTACACTTTTAATACGGTTCCACAGTGATCCAATGACGTTAGTGAATTATTCCCTCAATGTTTTGTTTAATTTTCACAAATTTTTTAATGATGCTAATGAGTGTGTGTTAAGCCTTCAAGATTTCTTAATCCGGTTCCTATCGTAGGAAGATAACAAAGGGAGGGGAAAAAAGATGTTTTAACGGTCTATCTGTCGCAAGAACTGCTCCTAAACGATAAATAGTTTCGACTTGAAATTTGAACATGCTATTCTGGGGTCCGTTACTAGATTAGTTGTAGTTTTTTTTCAACTTTCAAAAAAAATTATTTCCTAAGATATATAATTAAATAACGAAAATCAAGCCAATTTTCGGCGTTTTATCTTAATTTTTTCGCCAATAACTTCAGAAAAATATATTGCATGTAGATGATTTACATACCGCCTTAAAGAGCAGAAAATTATCTCTTTAATGATTCAATTTCAATGTCATGCATTCTTTTCCTTAATTTAATAAACATTTGAAATTTATTTCATACACAATTTGTAACAATACTTTCTATTATTGTAATTAAATGCAAACCAATTTATCGTTTTATCAAATCTTTAATTCCCGTATCTTTACCACTGTGGAAAGTTATGATAAAATTATTGTTTTCTTTGAGTATTAACAGAAAGCAGAATTTTTATTTTCGGTTTTATTTCGTAGCATATACATCTTTCAATGTGCTTGCACTACAATCCAATGATGTTAATTATTCTCTTTGCGCGTTGTTTCATTTAATTTTACAAATTTTTAAATGATCAAATTGAGTGTGTAAAATCCTTCAAGATTACATTGCCCGCTTCCTACGGGAGGAAGAGGACATAGGGATAAAAAGAAAGAACACTATGCGGTCAGTGACACAAACACTAAAGCGAAGGATAATTATAGTCCGGATAATGACAATAAAATCCAAGATATGAAAGAGCTTCTGTTGTCACCTTAGCAATGATGGGGAGGAGACAATGGAGTACGAAGGACTACTAGAATCTTGACAGGTGGTTCAAACTTAGGAGAGAAAAAAAAGAAGGGTGTGTTAAACTGCTGGTCGAGAGGGTCAGAGAGCACGGCATTGGATTATTGAAAATCAACGAAAGACGCTGCTGCGAAAAACTCTTTTATTAAGTTGAAATTGTTATAAATACTTGGACTTAAAAGTATTTTTATCCCGAGATACGCCCGGTATATCAACTATATAAGATTATCTAATCGTAATGTGTAATAACTTGTTTCAATACCTAATAAATCTAATTAACTATCTAATTATACAGAAGTAAATCAAGAGTGCCATAAAAGAATTTCGCTCGTCTCGCGCCAAGAATTGATCAAAATTTTAAATTGAAAAGCTTTTCATTAGCTCTTTGTCATTAGGCTGGCAGCTATTGTTTTTTAGAGGAAGCCAAAAATATTCTGCTTGCGAAATTTTAATTCAAATTCTATATGAAATTCAAATAAAAAAAATATTACACTTTTAGTTCCCTTGAGTAGATTTTAATAAAGTTGTGAGAATCTGGTATTATGCCTTTGGAGATGTATTCATAATAATTATCTCTAACTGCGTTAAATATAATGACTAAGCTTGATTTGTTTTACTTGATAGAATTGAAGTATTCTTTCAAAGCACTGAATATTCACAATGCAATTTTCGAGAGTGTGTTTTCGGGGTTTCTTTTTGCATATATTTTTCCAATGTTATAGCACACTTCAGTTTTATCTATTTTAAGTGTCTCTTATGAATAGAGTCACAAATTTCCCGAACTGACGTGACAGGAGATTGTCATTACTGACTTAATCAAGAGTTTATTATTAAGAGAAGATTAAGATTTCACTTACATTTGAACGCAAGGCTGTTTTATCCGTTGGGCGCTGGGGCGCCCTTGATGCAAAGGCGTCTAAAAGTTTGCTATACTCATTATATTTTAATTTTGCTGCAGAAAATTTAAATTATAATTTCAAATATGTTAAAAGTAAAAATATGATTAGGGCTTGTAACAAGGCAACCATCGATTTTGTAATATTACATAAACATGTATATCATATACTATAAATTAAAATTATATTTTCGTGTGAAATAAATAATTAAAAAATGTTAAATAATGTATGTTTATTATATTTTTGTATTTAATAAATATATAGAAGATAATTGAAAAGAATATTTTTATATAATGTATAAAATAAACAGGAGTGGCTTACAAAATCCTATTTTGAAAAGGCACTAATTTGCAAAATTGTAAGGCGTTAATCAGAGAATAGGTGACTTTTTTTTACTATATTTCACTATTAGTTAGGTATTTTTGTTGGGTCATACGCGCTGAAACTCCTAGGTACGGTTCTGATGGGGCACAAAATGATTCTAGCCCATAGTGCTCAAATTTGTTAAAAGGAGGCCCTGTCTGAACGATTCTTGTTACTTTCGCTTTTACGGAATATGGAAAGAGAACCCGTCCTAATCGTTAAAAAATTTCACCTCGAGATACAACTAGCTACATCGATGAAATAATGTATTTGTTTTCATTGCTTAAATTTATATCTACACTGAAGAGCCAAAAAAACTGGTACAGGCATGCGTGTGCAAATAAAGAGATATGGAACCAATCATAGTACGGCGCTGCGGTCGGCAACGCCTATATATAGATAAGATTGGATTTGCACTTACGACCATTTCACGAGTGTACCGTGAATATCGGGAATCCGGTAAAACATCAAATCTACGACATCGCTGCGGCCGGGAAAAGATCATGCAAGAACGGGACCAACGACGACTGACGAGAATCATTAAACTTGACAGACGTGCAACCCTTCCTCAAATTGCTGCAGATTTCAATGCTGAAATCTGGGACATCAACAAGTGTCAGTCTGCGAATCATTCAATGAAACATCATCGATATGGGCTTTCAGAGCCGAAGGCCCACTCGTGTACCCTTGATGACTGCACAACACAAATCTTTACGCCTCGCCTGGGCCCGTCAACACCGACATTGGACTGTTGATGACTGGAAACACGTTTCCTGGTCTGATGAGTCTCGGTTCCAATTGTATCGAGCTGATGGACGTGTACGGGTATGGAGACAACCTCATGAATCCATGGACCCTACATGTCAACAGTGGACTGTTCAAGCTGGTGGAGGCTCTGTGATGGTATGGGGCGTGTGCAGTTGGCGTGATATGGGACCCCTGATACGTCTATATGCGACTCTGACAGGTACGTAAGCATCCTGTCTGATTACCTGCACCCATTCATGTCCATTGTTCATTCCGACAGACTTGGGGAATTTAAGCAGGACAATGCGACACCCCACACGTCCAGAATTGTTACAGAGTGGCTCCAAGAACACTCTTCTGACTTTAGACACTTCCGCTGGCCACCAAAATCCCCAGACATGAACATTATTGAGCATATCTGGGATGCCTTGCAACGAGCTGTTCGGAAGAGATCTCCACACCTTCTTACTCCTACGGATTTATGGACAGCCCTGCAGGATTCATGGTGTCAATTACCTTCAGCACTACTTCAGACATTAGTCGAGTCCATGCCATGTCGTGTTGCGACACTTCTGCGTGCTCGCCGGGGCGCTACACGATAGTAGGCAGGTGTACCAGTTTTTTGGCTTTTCAGTGTATATCCAATTTTGGACCAAATCTGATGAGTTGACTGTCTGTCTATTGCCTGTTCCGGCCTATGTCAGTGCGATAACTCGAAAAAGCAACAAGCAGGATAAATGAAATTTGATATTGGTTCCTGACATCAAAATTAAGTCAAATTTTGAACTAAATCGGTCAGAGGAGAGAGGCCAAAAATGCAATCTCGATTCTCTTCACTACACTACAAAGCTAAAAAAAAAAAAATTAAAAAAACGCGTCATAGGTATACAAGAAAGTCGAGTTGGTCAAAGTCAAGTCACAAATAAACCAACACTCTTGTTGGTTTATTTGTTTTAATAGTGGTTCCCAAACTTTATTTCCTCTTGCACTTCTTGATTAGTTTTTTTAAAATTATTTTTAGCCGGCCCCCCCCCCCCATATTACTCCTCCTCCAACAATCCCTTCCCACAAAGAAGATTCTCTTAATAATGTTAAAGGCTCGGGTTAGCTTACGTAAAACGACTTGAATTAACTTCATAACATCGTTTTACGTATCATTTCTGCCCCCTTCTTTTTATGTTTTCCGCAATTACAAACAATTTTTTTTCGTACCCCTAACCCGTTCGCCGCATGTACCTACAGCTACGCTTATCACAGGTTAGAAATTCTGCGTTAAGAGCATAAACGATATAAGGTGACGCTTTATTTATGAAATCAAAATTGGTTGAATTTAAAGAATGACCAAGAGGACTGGCATTCCCCGAGTTATAATAAGCTATTTACATAAATTAACAGTTAACGTAATAAATCTCATAAACGCGCTGTGAGCAGCAAATGACAAGTGCAAAAAAGCTCTTTTCGGGCTAGAGGTTCTTGATGGTAAGTCCCAGAACAAGTTATATTCAGTGTTATTACAGCTACGCTAGAATTTCATTCTTACGAGATCGGAGTATTCCAAACCATGTACCGCCCCCCCCCCCAAAAAAAAAACGGCTTAAACGGGGTGCTGCGCACGTTCTTTCGTTGGTATCTTGAAAAGAGCTTGAAGAGCGGTTTGACGTCTCGTATGTCACATGATGATGGCATTTCCCGCCCTGCATTCTCTGTATTCCTCCGATTTGTCTTCATGTGCACGTTTTGCTGAATTATCTTCTAGGATGTGATACAATTAAGAAAGTTAAGAAATTCAAATTGCAGGAGAATCCACAATGATGAAATTTTCTGATTAAGCATTTATCTGATTTTAATATTTTCATAATTTACTGATTTGCAAGTTTAAAAGACATGGATTATTAATCGCTTCAAATTTTCCTGCAGAGAGTCGCACGGAATTTTCCAAAATTAATTTACCATTTCTTGAATTTTCTGCTATACAGAATGTGTTTATAACATTTTCTACATTATATAGTATATATAGCTCTATTAAAATGATTTTTCTTTAATTTTTTTTTTCTTCTAGAAATGATATTTGATGTTTTTCACTAACTTTTTGACATTGTGAACTGAATTAGAGATTATTTTCAGTTCAAATAACATGCCATAATGCATTCCGTCTTTTTCAAATAAGAAAACAACCTCAGCTTGCATATATATGTGGGGGGGGGGGGGTTGTATTTAAAAAGTAAATTTACTGTTAAACATATTAACATATTTTCTTCTACTGAATATCCCATGATTATATGACCAACAATTTTATCAATTCTAGTGTATTTTCATTTGTTTACACACGATTTGCTGAA
>BGPR01019001.1:0-29968 GCA_013235015.1 Araneus ventricosus | reverse complement strand
GCAAATAATTGAAGAGTTCAGAGTTAAAGTGGAGCAAGTTCATGCATGTCTTCTCACGCTGCTATGATGGTGAAGAAATGTTGTACAGTGAAACATCGATTAACCGTCGCCGATCGGAACAGGGCTGTGACCGATAACCGAATAGACGGATAACAGAGATCTCTTAATACATATGCACAGTAAGGTGATTTCACTCCTGGCTTGGGAAGAAAATGAAAATAAAATCCTTTAGAAATGAATAATACATATTTCATTTAATTTCACAAAATGATCATTATAAACTTCTCTATAAGAGTAAAAATGTAAAGAAACTCATCGTAAACGTATGTTTTTATATGATGACGGATAATAGAAACGGCTGAACGAATGACGGTTAATCGAAGTTTTACTTATTTCCTGAGCAAAAATGGCTCTAGTCCATACTTCAATTTTGTATACACCAGGCAACAAGAACAGTTAGAAGTAGGGATGGGAAAAAGGTACCGTTTTTTTTCTGTTTTATTTTGTTTCGGTTAATCGGGTTTTTTTCAGTTTATTTTTTTGCCCCGGATTAAACCGGTTATTTTTTTAAATCCACAACCCGGGTCGGAAGACAGACTCGATTTTAGGTTCGATTAGACTAAAATTTACCAAGTTATAAAGCTTTGAATTTCATCATCTTAGGCCAATCACCAACAACCGCTTCCTCGAGGCGTCTTCTGGTTGGCGGATTACTAAAAGAGTCTTTATGAACAGATAAATATTGGCCAATGGATTGGTTTCCTGCAAAAACAATACTAATAAAAAAAATTGTCTGCAAACGGCGTCTGTTTTTTGTAGCCTAAAAAATATATCTTTAGACGGAAGTTCTGTGGCGTCCGAAAGATTAGTATCTACGTTGAATGATGTTTCCGATGAGAGGGTCAACACACATTGTTGAAAGAGTCTTTATGAGCAGATTAGATGATTAATATTTGCCAATTAATTAATTTCTTGTGAAAACAATCTTAATAAAAAATATTGTCCTTAATACTTACTTATTGCAATAATTACTCATTTATTATTATTACATATTGTATAAATTACTTATTTTTAATCTTTACTTATTACATTAATTAATTATTGTATTAATACTTACTTATTGTATATTATTATTAACAATAAATTCTATCCATAACCCAGGTAGCACATAATATTGTCTAATATCACAAAATTCGAGAAAGCAAAATTATACAATATGTTTCCCAATATTGAAACAGTGTAAAACATAAGACTTTTTCAATACTATACGATGTATTTTTCATAATATTGGATAATGTCATATAATGTTGTATAATATTATACCATATTAAATAATATTGCACTATACTGAATAACATTATATAATATAACAATATACTGAATATTTTAAAAATACATTTTAGAAGCATGGAAAAATATTAATCACTTAATTCCGAAATGCTCAACTTCTAGGTAACACTTAGTTATTTTTTGAACACATCTACTTACAGCGAGCTTTGAACCCGGGGCCTTTTGCTTACCAGGCTGGCACCTTACCACTGGACCACCGAGACTTGCAGCAGAAAGTGTAAATGTTGATAATAAAATGTAGTTACAGAGTTCGGATCTCTACGAAATTTCATGTAAATTCAAAATTAGTTCTGAATAATCTTTTTAATTAAATTACCTTTTATCCTTACAATTTCGAGTTCAAAATGAAATTTGAAGTCAAAGAGGAAGCAATTTCAGCTTTTATATCTAAGTTTGCTAATTTAATAAATTAAGGCATTAAGGTTTATATATATTTATAATAATATGTTTGAAAATTTTTTAAATAATTTTGAAATTTATTTGTTCCTCTTTCAATGTATTACGATACGCCTTTAATATTTATAATTACAGTATTGATTGAAAATCAAATACAAGATTCGAGCAATAAATCACGTGCATATTTTTGCGATGAGAATAACGCTCAAAATTTTTATTTACAGAACAATAGATAATCCATATGTGAGAGCTGTTTTATGGTTAACTTCCTTAACTGAATCCGGCCCGCTTTTTATATACAGTGAAACAAGATGATTGTATAAACATTATTATTCAAATGAACATTTTCTAAAATATTTTTTCGGACATAAGATCCAACGCTGATAAATATAGTGTTACAGTATGATCATGCTGGCATCCGCTGACGAGAAGAATAACTTCACCTTAAAATATTGAACAACGCTGATAAATGTAGTGTTACAGTATGATCATGCTGCCATCTGCTGACAGTAAGAATAACTTCACCTTAAAATACTGATAAACGGCGATAAATGTAGAAATTAAAATATTGTATGCATTGTATTATATAATATGATATAATATTCAGCATCTTAAGAATAATTGTTCCAGTGAAGTTTTTTGAAATAAAACCTCCAATCGAGTGATATCCTGAGTTAAAATGAAGATTTTTTATAAAAAATCATTGTTTTTATATTATTTGTGAAAGTTTAGTATCTCGGAAATACTGATACATACAATACAATACTTTGTTACAGTATTCGGTGTTCCTCGGTGTTCATAATATTATATAATATTTTGCAAATACTATATAATATTTCTGTGCTACTGGGGAGGAAACGTTGCTTTAAAAAAATGAAAACAGATTTTTTCAAAAACAGATTATTTTTAGCGGTTTTAACCGCCAGGTTAAACCGGAGATGGGAAAAAAAACACGTTTTTTTTTAATAAAGTCCATGGCTAATTAGAAGTCCGCTGCTTTTAAATGCAGCGAATGAACTTTGAGATCTGCATTCTCAGAAATGAATCTCATAGACTTGGTTCACTTTAAATCTGAACCCAAGAATTGTAGGAAGTTAGCATGTCCAATTTCAAATATTGTCAGAAAACGATTGCAGGATTTTGTTATAGTATAGTTTAGTCCTAGTTATAGTTATAGTTTAGTTATAGTCTATTGAATAATTTCAGTAAATTGCACAACCTTACTTTTAATCTACTAAAATATCAAAACTACAGTTTCAGCCTTTATACATTCATGAAATTGTAGGTATGATAAAAGAAGAAATGTTACTCTCGTTTTCGAAAAACCCAAATCTTTGAATGCAAGAAAGTAATCTGGTATTTCAGCTTCTTCATTTTCTCCAGAATGAAAAAAGAATGAACCAATACAATGGATAGTCTACATTTAACCATTAATAGAAATCCTTAATGGTCGTGAGGTTCCTGGAATCAGACAAAGAACCAAACATTTTGTTCGATGAATTCGAATTTTTTATTCTTTTGTTTCCTTCAAGAAGATTCAATTTTTTCCTTGAAATGACAGCATCCATTTTTATTTTCACGGAATGATAAAATATCCGATAGAAAATAATCTATCTGATCGATATGGTCCTTAGAGGAAAGTATATGAATAAATTTAATTTAGGATTTTACTTTTGACAAAAGATGTGATATCCTTTCAGGAAAGAATTTCCTAAAACCTCTTTGTGAACTACAATTTAGGCAAAACTGATAACCGCTATTTGACACCTATACCGCAAAAATTACCAGTTGAAGCGAAATGTGGGAATTGGGTTATGGTTTATAAAATGGTATAACTCAAGTGTCAGATTTCTGTTCCAATATGTTTAACAAACAATTTTCGCTTTACTGTTTAAATTTTGAAATTGGTTATATCTAATTTTAATAATTTATACAATCTGTCGAGTGATTTACTTCGTGAAGCAACGTTATACAATCACAAACAAAAGTATTCTTGGAATGGAATTACAATAAACTTTTAAGTATTTTAATGAGCTCAAAACTGTATACTAATTATTTCTATATTATATTATGTATCTTATGTTTGTACAGTTGCGCAGCTGCAGGTTTTGCCGCCCGGTGCGAAATTGCAACATGCCGTTCTTCCTTTACGAGTTATATAGTGCACATGAAACTTAAAATCAAAATAATAATAAATTCGAGGGGTGGGGGAGAATGTTTTGTTATTAATGTAATTCGTCGTTTCCTGCCCTCTCTACCTGCAGATAGATTGCGAAATCGCACGTCCACCACCAGTCTTTCTTTTACATATCAGTAATTTACCTACAAAATGCAAAAATTCGATGTATTTTATGTTCTCGGATTCTGAAAACATCCGCACTTTTGCGCATGCGCCAGACGGACCTATTTTCACCAAAATAGGGGTGAGGTAAAAAATGGAGGGGGAGTTGTTTACACTTAACTTAGCGTGACCTAACAAACAACTCCGGAAATGCATTCAAGATGACATACGATATTCATACGATATCTTTACGATCTTGTGTGGTATTCAGAATATCGTAGCAACATCGTGGAGATATCGTAGAATATCTTGTACTAATAGGGTATAATAGTCATTTCTGTTATGTACACAAAGATTATTTTTGGATGGTCGCGATGATAATCATCAATGTAACCGGTTGTAATACATTTTCTATTCTCCTTTTTCGTCGCAACGAACAACACTAACAGCCCCGAATCATGAAGCTGCAACTATAAGAAACAATGTAACTTGAGGTAACATTCTACCCTTTCACTGTACTCATCTAATAATTCCTATTGTTCATATTTTATTTTATATTCGGTTTTCAAATCTCTTTGCATCACTATAGTCTTCTCTGTTTTTATATAGTTAAGCTCCATTTTATGTGTTTTTATATCTCTTAATGTACTTTTTTTTGCTTATGCTTTTCAATAAAGTTTCACACATACCCATCCAAACGACAGGGAGCCGTCTAGGCTCCGAGTTCGGGGGTATGCTGTGGTCTTAAGTACACAAAGATTGAGCTAGTTGCCCCGCTGCTCTTCTTAGTTATAAAATCGTTTTCTTACATGCCTTATTTTGCCGGCCATTGCGAAGTTTCTCCCGGGGCGAACCGTCCCTTCCGTTCCTTTAGCTGTGCGACTATGTTTGTATAAATATTCCCAGATCAAAAAGTTCTGGATTTCGTAATACAGGCTGTCCCTGAGAAATGTATATGTCGTAGGCGAATTGAGATAATCCGGCTTATTGCAAAATGACTATATTCTTTGCAGGCTCTTTGCAATAAGCCGGATTACCTCAATTCGCCTACGACATTTACATACTTTGAATAACTGCTACATAAACAATTAAAAACATAAGATAAGCAAGATAGTTATTGGCACCTTAAAGGCAATATTTATACAATTAATTCATGGAAAAAATTGTGAAAATTGTTCGATTAAGTTGTGATTCATTGTAGCTTTTCTAGAATTATTACTCTGCTGCAAGCTGAATAAATGGTTCCATATAAAAATTATATCTTCAAGGTACTTTGCAATAGACTGAGAATAAATAGTTCAAAATTGGTTATTTATACCTTTTGGATGAGTATTTGACGCCATAGTTGTTGTTATCCCTTCATTCTTAAATTGTTTACTTTTAACTGTCTAACTTAGATCATTGTAAAATTAGTTCAAAATCGGTTGTTGATACCTTTTGGATGAATATTTGACACCATAGTTGTTGTCATTCCTTCATTCTTATTTTGTTTACTTTTAATTGTCTAACTTAGAACAGATAAAATTGAACATTGGCATGAAAGCTTATTTTTTAAAATTACAGATTAGGGTGTAAATAACTATCTTGTGCACCCTATAGCAAAGGTTCTTAACTAAAATTGATTTATAAAAATGTAGAATTTTGTTAGTTACATAATTGTTGATCGTTGTTACCCGGCGGCTTAAAACCTATCCATAATTAGGCATACCAACTTGGATGATTTTCTTTCAATGGATGCTTTTAATTTTTCGGTTGTTATTGGTTTAGAGCGACGGACATTTTGTTTCCTTTATCTCCACAAAAATGGATTTCACGCGGTGAGTTCCAATAAGTGTGGGTGGGCAGGCAGAATCCCTCTTCTCTCTTAATATCTAAAAATTTTATATCCACCAAGCTACATCAACATGATACATAGCGTCGGTGTAATTATCCGCAGGTGCTCCAACCTGTTGGAAGTATAATTCTTTATTCCTAAGTAGCTGTTCGATGAGTGGCATATTTCATTTCTTTATTAATTGCTGGTGATATATTGCGTCAGTTTCTTTAGTAATATTTGGTGAGCTTTACCATTCTCCAGTATTCTTAAACAAGTAAGACCCTTGTTTGACAAGCTTTGACAACCAAACTATACAGTTCAACACTTGATGACGTTCCACTGGCAAACGAGTATAATCAATTTGCCATCGACTGTAATAATGAAGATATAATAATACAATTAATTTATGAAAAAGTGTTTTCTTAATTATAACAGTAATAAAGGAAAATTTATTGTATTAATAATTTGACTGATGGAACTATCGATGACTGACAAGATTTTAAATATTTATATTAATGAATTCGAATTTGAATCTCTAACGTATGTTACTCATTGTTTATGTAGCAGCTGTTTATCTGTACACATTCTTTGGACAACTTGAAGTAACAGCTATATAATACTGCACAGGTGTATGCATGTTCTATTACGAGAGAAGCAGAAATATTGAAATTTCTCGAATTAGAAGTTCATAACACTCCACTTTACCTTCTATCTGGTGTATCTAATGTGTGAAATGAAGCACCCATATTTTTTGTGCCTAAGTTCAGGTTTTACCGAGAAAGTTGTGAGACCTCTAGTAGATTCCTGGCTCCCTACCCCTCACACTAGGGTATCGTAGTTTTTTTCTCTAGTGCTCTTTTGGTGTAGGTGAAGGGCACGTTAATCTGGTAGATGAGTTTCCCCGATTACGTTTGTATCTTTGATTACCCAAGTTTTTCTCAACATTTCTTTTCCTACTAGAAAATCACCCGCCATGGCATGATGGGTGCAAATTGCCTCTTCATTCGAGAGATTTCCTTTTAAATTTGACATGTTTAAATAGCTATATATACGAGATAAATGTTTAACATTGATTGAAAATAAATAAAATAAACATATTATTTATGACAGGAAATATTTTTTTATTTACATATTATTTAAATATTTTTTTATTCAAAACACCTCTTAGTAAACAACATTCCGTGTGAAGTATTTTTCGTTGTTTAATAATTTTCCTTGTACATTAGATGTCTTTGTGTGAATTTTAACGTGATTGGGAATCCTAGACCTTGAAAGTGCAACGTAGAGCTGTCCATGTGAAAAGACAGGTTCATCGAGGTAAATTCCAACATGATCGAAAGTTTGACCCTGCGATTTGTTGATAGCCATCGTGTAAGCAGGAATTAACGGGGACTGGCGGCGGTTGAGAACGAATGGTAGATTCACGTCACTGGTAGCTAATTTAATTCTTGGAAAGAAAACAACATCGCCACGATTGCATCCAGATACAATTGACAACTATATCACGCGCATGATATAGTTTCGCCTGTTTGTGGAGGATCTGGGCTTATTATATTGGTAATATCTGCAAAAGTTCGTATACCTGTATCACAGCCCTTAATTCAATATATTGGTCGTCATTTCCAATATATTGTTTCAAAAATGTCGATTTATTTCAGGCTCGCATCGACAACAGTTGTCATTGCTAAGGAACCTTATGGGAACACAAGCATCAACTCCCTCCTGAATTCCTGGACATTTTGTTAATTGGAACTGCATGGAAATAAAAAATATCATGTAAAATCGTAAATATAGCTTTTTATCACAGAATAGCTCAGTTTTCTAAAATTTTCCTTAAGCGTTAAAAAAAATTAAGCTTACAGATGAGTTGCGCACTAACGAACGTTAATGTAAAATAAGGTTTCATGACGGTTTCTTGTTAAACGAATGAAGTAAATAATTAAAAGTTAGAAAATTTCTAGACTTGTTATGATATACAGTGACCTGTTAGGCAGTTGTTTTTCTCTGGTATTTTGCAATTTTATGTAATACAGAGAGATTGAATTTTTAAAATCTTTGCAAAAAATATGATTTTCTGTACTGAAGGAGTTTTGCTAGTTTGGAATAGTAATGAATTAGGATTAGGTGCTATGTCATATGATATTGATCTGTTGTGCCTTAAAGACATATCGTTTTTCAGAAGTAGCACGCCCTTTCTACTAATCTTTGCAGATTGCTAAATATCTGAAAACCTTTGCGCAGTTTTTTGAAAATATATACAGAAGGCTTTCTTTTCAAAACTATAGGCAAAAATATTTTGAAGTTCAACTTATCTGCTAGAAGCCTATTCGTACTTTAACTGATATTGCGGAGACGAAATAGAAATGAAAATGTTCAATAATTTCCTTACTTTTAAAAACAAAAGAAAATTAGTTTCTGTACAATTTTTGTTAAACTCATGTCTACCTATTTCAATTCTGGCTGAAAATGTTTCTTTTATAAAAAATATTCTCAGAGAAATAATGAAAAAACATTTTAATGATCTGTCTGAGAGTTTGGATGTCTTTTCCTTTTTGTTGTTAGGTTTTCTAAATATCTTAATTTGTTAATAGAGACTTTACAGTTAGCGAAAATAAAATACTTGAACCATCAAATTTTGTCACAGCTTTTGGTAAAGAAAATACTTGAACCATCAGGCTTTGTCACAGCGTGTGGTAATTAAAATACTTGAATCATCCAGCTTTGTAATAGCATTTATTTCCACGGTTATAAAGAAAATATTAATACATATTTAATGTATCAGTCCAAGCGATATTTTTGGCACTTGCCATTGGAACACCAAAACAATCTTGTCTCGGTTTATGCACAATATTTAAACTAGTTAATTCATTCATGAAAATATTGCTTTTGTAGATTTCTTACTTTATATGTTCATGTCATTCAGTTTCATGCAGGCTGTATTCAAAAATATGCCCGGAAATATTTCTTCCCTTATTCCTTCATTTAAACAAAACATTCTTAAGATAAACTTGCTGTCTTTATGAGGGAGAGTAATTTTTTCATTAAATACAACGTACAACAAGAAACTATTTCATACCAAAAGAATGTGCTTCAGAGGTTGTATCGTGCTCCAAAATTCAAGTATCCTTCTTTTTCTTCAAGTATCCTTAAAACACTGTAACGTAGAATTTCTCTCACCTAAGAAGAGACAAAACTGTTACTGTCTTATTCCCATATTTACCTGCAATGTGTTCCTAAGTACCAAACATGTACCTATTTACGAAGTTCTTACTAGCCATATTTGAATTTTTTTTCGTTACATACCATGTAGCAGGGCTATTACACGTGTGGCAATCTTGGATATGTTCCCCTTTCTGTTTTATTATTTCACTGTTTCACTAAATAATTTTACCATTCTTCTGGTTCTCTGTCATTTTTCATTCCTCTCTTTATCACAGTCTTCGTTCTTGAATGCAGTTCACGCAGTTTTCTACCTAGAGGTTCTTCTGTAATGTGGAAATAAATTCCACGAATGTGTTTCACTCGAAATGGATGTTGTTTGTTTTTCTGTCTGACGGAAGTTTAATTTCTTCGTAATTATTCTGGGCTCTTCTAAAAATACGGAACAGGTAGTTACTAAGAATTTAATTCAGGCTCACTTTATATAGTACTGAAGCAATGCAAACCGAACAATGAAGCAACGTGACATTAACCAAACTAGTATACCGACTTACGAGATTAGATAAATGAAAGCGTAAGCCCATTCATAAAGTTAGATCTTGCTTTTTGAGGGAATATATTTAAATAATGTAATTCTCATGCAGATAACTTTTAAATTTATTGTATTATCATATTAGCATGTTCTGAACTTACTTCATTCACAAAATTCTTAAGCCAGGTTATTTTTGGCTAAATACTATACAAGGCAATAAATCTGTCTACTTGTCCAGAGAGATCTAGTTTTCTTGTAACAGAGGTAGTCCTAAGTCCTACCTCTGTTACAAGAATGTGAGACAATTCCATAAAGAAGTCAAACAGTAAGGCAAATTATATTATGGCCGTCTGTCAGAGTACCTTTCAGTCATGCTATCTGTGGCTCAAAATTTAGGCAGGGTAAAATAAACGTGCGGAGAGTGATTTTTAGTTCATAGCTCACAAATACTACTTTCAACAATCTCCAAAATCTCATTAGCCATTCATCTGTGGAATTCACTTGGATTAGACTCTGTAATGGAATCGGTTACATAACGTTAAAAAATTTTTTTTGTAGCAATTGAATATCTAAAAAGACAAAACAAATATACTCATACCAAACCTTCTAACATTTTTTAAAGGCTCACCAGCAAACTTCTCTGAATTTATAAAAATAATAAAATAAAAAAATGAAAATAAAAATTGTAAAAATGCATGAAAACAATTAAAAAAATTTAAAATACTAAGAAAAAATTATGAAAAATTTACAAAAAAATTATCACGTTTTTAGTTAGTGTATCCCACACTAGATGGAGATAGGTGCACACACCTGTTTACTAAGTAGATTTTTGTAATGGCTTTCTTTCTTTTCTTCCACTCCTCAGCTTTAGTAAGAGGTAAGAGATTTTAAGCCCTTCTTTTCATACTTTAAAAAGACTGTTTTTAATTACTTATTTGTGGATAAATTTGTTTCTTTCCATTATATTCCGGGGTAGGTTCAGGCCTTAGAGGAAAATTCTTATTAAATTCAGACCTTAAAGTCTTTTTCCTTCACAGAAAACCTATTCTGGTTTTGATTCTGCATGGTTGAATGGCCTCTGATGACGTCATCCACCGGATTCTTACTCCTCATCATTGTTTGTTATATTTTCGTATTTTTAACTCTTCCACAATTAAAACTTCCCTTAATTCGTATATATATTTTTGTAGCAATCATACTGTTACAAAACTGTAATGTCGCTTTCCTGCCATATTAGACATATTGTTGGAAAGAGACATTTACAGATATTTTATGGATTCCGGAGAAATGGAAGACATTGACCCCCGACCTTGGCGACAAAATGTAGGATTGCGAAAATTCTGGAATTTTCTTCCTATCTCTACTAGAAAAGGAGTTATTGGGAATCTTCGAGAGTTTTCTATGTGACGTCACACTGTTAGATTGCAAATATGCAATTGCATCCTTTTCGGCTTTGCCAGTACTTTTTAAATAATTGATATTTTTCACCACCAAATTTCTTTCTTGTCTTGTGGCAACTTTTAACTTATCAACGGTTTTTTTTAAAGTTTCATTAAATTTCTTAACAAATCATTTTTCTTTTTTCAGTAATTAACTTAATTATTAATCGCTTTAACTTTTTATGCAATTTGATTTAATGGTTCAACGTTTATCAAGTCTTTAATAATTTTTATTACAACGAACTATTTGCTCGCCATTTTAACGGCGAAAGCTTTTGGGTGTAATCTCGTCCGCGCGTCCCCTGACTGGGAGACTTTTCTTTGTGTAGTGTATATTCACTTACTACACAGAGCAACGAGGTCGTGCGTCTGGAGAACCGTGTACCGGTGATTTTTTCATTCGTTTCTCGTCCTCGCAAGGCGTACAGACGGTTGAGAGAGAAGTTTCACTTTGAGGCGGTAAGAAGCAAAGAATTTGAGTTGAAGCCACTCAGTCTTCACATTTAACCAAAGATGAGAATGCAAGTGTTAATGAATACTACAAGCTACATTTTTTTGTTACAAAGAATGACTGCGGGCCATCTGAGTGGAGAGTAGGCCTAAAGATATTTCATAGAGACTTCATTCTCATAAGAACTCTCAATGAGTTTTAGAGGTACGAGACTGCATTACGACTGTGAGCAAACAAAAAAATCTATTCTAAAGTGAACGTTTACTTTCATCTAATTCTGGCCTGAACTTTTTTCTTCAGCTTCGTGAAATAATTAAAAGATCTAGTTTTCTTATCTCACCGATAATATCATGATATCTCAAACGATTGTGTTTTTTTTTATTTTTAATGCATTATAAAGTATTTCAGTTTTTTTAAACTCTAAAGCATAAAGTGATACTTTGCTGAAGTATATTTTGATTATTAATAGCGCTACTGTATAAATCTAAACGTCTGCAGCAAAGTGTTAACATTTTAATACATATGTATTGTGTAATTCTAGATCTCTCTGTGATGCTATGTGCATCGGCAAAATCAAATATTGTGATATATTATATTGTCATATAATCTAGAAAAAACTTTTTGTTAAAGTTGCCAAATTAATCGAGTTAAAAATTTGCAAATAAAAGCATATTAGTCAGGAATCTAGATCTCTTGTCTCGTTTCTATTAGTGCAACGGCGCAATGAAATTTCTCTCAGGAATGTCTACCACTATTGGTCATGCTTTCCAGATAGTAACGAAAAGGTGGATAACTACATAAGTGTAATATAATTACACCATATTTTAGTACCATCTTTTCTTCTTCTCTTTTTGCAGCATTTGACATCTATTAGCGCACCTAACATATAGTGCCGTAACATTTACTATTTATCAAATCAGAATCTTTCATATTTAATAGCAACCCTCTTTTAGCAGACTCTAACACACACCCTGTCGGGAAGACTATAAATACCGGGATACCCAAACGAGGAATAATCTCTTTGGATTTTTGTTCGTATTGCCAGTTTTGGTCAGCTGTTAGACGTTGAGGGATATTGTTCGTGCTGTTACTGTTATTATTAGTGATTTTGAGTCTGGTTTTGTTGCTAATTTGTACAAGTGCTGTTTCTCTGGTCATCTGTGCTGTGTGTTTCCTGGAATATTCGTGAATAAAGTGTCGTTCTCCATTATTCTGCTTATTGGACTGTTTTCACCGTACAGCTACTGGACTATTTACATCACAATATTGATATGAAAAGCACTTGCGAAACTGAATTATAAAAAATAAATGTATAATTTTAAATACCTATTCTTTTTTAACATAACAGCGATCACAAACATGTAGAAAGAACTTATCTTAATTTTTTATCTGTTATCATTCACTGAATACTGTGTGTGTATTATATATTTTTTCTTTTCATATAACAAAATATCTTTCAAAAGTTATTTCAGAACACTGAATAAAAGATATGACTCTATTAAATTTAACTGATGTTAGGAAAATGAATACAATTCCTTAATGAATTTTATCCCAACTATACGAAACCCTATTCAGACAAAGTTTACAAAGGAGGCTGGCGAACATTCCACTCTATAAATTTGCGTATAAACTGAGAATGGTGATTTTGTTAGATCATCAGCTGAGATTTGCATAACAAATGGCCTAAACTAACAGTTATTTTCTCTTCTAAGTTGAGGGAAGTTTCTGTCCCTTTCTGTATATGAGATTTGACATGAACAAATATTTCGAATCAAATCCCAAGCGTAATTTGAATCAGTTTCAAATGCGTCTCGAATGCAAAGTTTCATTGGGCTCCAAAATAATAGAAAGGAGTTCCTATTCAGGAAAATTCAAAACAGACACAACTTTATGTTTGTGAAAATAAAACAGCAATGAATTTCAAAGGATCTTCGTCGAAAGCATTTCAGGTATCCGGGGTTCCAAAACGCGTGGATGCAAATAGACTCATAAAGAAACAGCTTTCCTCTGGACAGGAAATGCATCGCATTTTGTTATTCAGCGATATTGCTTTCACCCAAATTTCACTACACACGTTTTGCCTATTACGGCACGAAAAAAAAGTAACAAAAATGTAAATCACTAAGGAATAACACTTCAACGAAAGCGAAGTTCTTTCTCGTTCTTTCTGTCTATTTTTTAACCATATTGTGTTGCACGAAGGTAATAAAATAAGACTTCAAAAAATCGAAAAACTGAAGATTTGATGCCCGTTTTTATTTATCTACTATCAAAATATACGATCTACAATCAATTATTAAGCGTTCGGAAAATGTAGTGAAATTCATGCATTTCACTCTTTGAGCGCTGTATACTTATCCTGATTTTTAAATTTTTTTCTATTAATAATACCTATGATAGTCAAAAGACGATGAATAAATCTTGGGAAATTTATTTTACTTAAATTTATTATACGTGAAATGTGAGAAACATATTATTTTCAATATAAAATCAATTCAGATCATACATTGTGTGATTAAATTTTTAGTATTTTTTGAGACCTATCGTTTTTCAAACACCCTGTGAAAATAACGATGATTGATATTTTAACGAAGTTGAAAAATTTCTGTAATTTTTTTAAATAACAGTTGTAGTCAAGCTTTGATTAATTCATCATTATTTCTTAAAGACGATGCCAAATATGCATTCAAATCCAAATCTAATTTTGCAACACATTGAGAGTAGTCTTTATCATTAAGAAAGTTGTAAATTATAGTAATGAAATCATTAAGCTACAACAAAAATCAATTTTAAAGATATTTCTGCTTTTTCACGATTTGAATATTATAATTTATTTTTTGAAAATATCAATTTATCTTCCCAATGCTTTCTAATCGTTTGTAGTTAAAAATATCTAAGAATTTCAATTTGGAAGAATGAATACTGTCTGTTTGTCATTTAACAATAAATTGTATTTGGGCAGATATCATAAGGAGGAAAGTCTGAAATAAATTTAGAGTGATCTTAATTTGTCAAAGATAAGCATAAGAAGTGGAACTATTCCATTTTATCCTCTATATATATCCTGCATAAATTTCTTTTCAAATTCGTTTCTCAAAAGAAATTAACCCTTTTTAAGGCCGTGGGAATATACTTCCCTCCAAATTCATCAATTTTTAAATGCATTTTTTAATTTTGGCGTAAGTTCTCGCCAAATGTTTCGACGAAACAAAAACCTGGATGTTCCAATTTCTTATCTCAAACGATGACGAAGTGTCTTGGTTTGGCAATTAATAATTAATTAATAAAATTAATTAACAAAAATAATGCCATCCCATAAGCTAAGAATTTCTTTTCTTGAATTAATCTCAATGACAAAGTTATTTTATTACACAACTACTAGAAACAATGGCCTTGTAAAGGGTTAAACTTATTTTATGTTGTAAAAGATCATGATAATAATCATCACTGGACCTGACATTACAATCCTCTGTTTATCGTTACTATCTCGTATATGAAGTATGCAAAGAGGAAGTATTGGAAGTACTGTAATCGTAAAAAAATTCTAATTCGAGTTTTTGATGAATCTACACGTTATAGACATCCCAGAGTCCGAAAAAGACATTTTTGGACTGTTTCTCTGTCTATGAACCCGTTGCTGTAATGGCATCAGGCACGGGAACATGGGGCGGCGTTCTGTCTATAAGCCCGATAACTCAAAAACGGATGGAACTAGAAAGTCGAAATTTGGTACTTGGCCCTAAAACCAGATTTCTATCAACTTTTCGACGAAATATGTATTTGAAGTCTGCGAACATGAAAACTCAGAAAAGGTGGTAGAAGGATAAAAATTGATACATAGTTTTTTCATCATACCTGAGGATGTGCATCAAATTTTGGACCAAATCCGTCAAAGGGTTGACCGTTTATCGGCAGGTGATTTTCGTGTATGTGAACACAAGCACAACGACACAGATAAACGAAATTTTGTATGCGGATTTGGGTCCAAATTTTTGGCCTAATGGTGTAAAATGCATATTCGATCTTCTTTATTATACTACGACTATTCTGCCGTGACATTCAATGCTTTTTCGTCTGCTTCCCAGGCCATGCGATACGTTCTATAATGGAGATTCTTATAAATAAAATCGGTAAAAAAGTTGTCATATTGTGCAAGTATCCGAGAAAGTCGAAGGGATACCACTCCTGCTGGTTTCACGTCTAAAACCACTAGACGTCTCGCTTGGCATGAGGAAATATATAACAGTCATAAACTACGGCTAATTGCTACATTTAGGACATTTTCTCCATATTTAAATAATTTTAAAGAAATGCACTTAACTTAAATGTCATTATGTAAACGTTTAGTATATATCCGTAAACTAATGCCTTAAAGTTCCATTACATATCTTCCTGTCTGGACGCGAAATGAAAAACAACAGTAGCATAAATTCCCTAACAGTATATTTTATGCAATTGAGGCTATATTATGTCTTTCATGTCTACATATTACATCATATTTTCGTAAGACCTTGTCCCAAATCATGAAATGAATCATTCATTCGTCATACATATTTCAGTAGGACACAGACATTCTCGGAGACAGTGTGTTCCGAAAATGCCTTTGACAGCCCACCACGGACTGTGTCGAGCTATTTATGTGTCCCATTCCCTCGACGTTTTCCAATTTCAGATACTTGCATTGTTGCAGCTCTCGATGAAGAATGAAATGGAGCTCGGTCGTCGATGTGTGAACTGTTGTACCTGTCATGCATGTCAAGAGAAATTGAATTCCACACTTTTTCTTCTCTGATAGGTATTGAATTTTCTTTAACTTAAATTTCTTATTTTTATACGAATAGTTACTAAGAATGTTAAGGTTAGGGATATGTACCACTCCTAGTGAAATAAATAGTGAATTATGTATTTTTCTGTAATATATCTGAAATTATTTTTATAGTTCTTTCATGCTGAATACTCTTGGTAATTTTATTAATATTATTTTTCAAATTATGTTTATTCTAAATATTTCTCAAAGACACTAATACTTAAATATTACCCAAAGACAAAATTTTAAATCTCTCTTAAAGACTTTAAAAGATCGACATTTATAAAGGATAGCAACAGAGTGGTATTATTATAAAAAGAATAGTGTAAAGTAATATTCTAAAAAGTTTTAGAATATTACTTTGCACTATTCTTTTTATAATTTATTTTTAAAAAATTAAATGTCTCAAAAATTGCTCCTATTTTTTAAATCAGCGATTTCAAAGAGATTTAAATATATTGAGAATTCTACATCTTTTGTAAGGTCGTTTACAAGTTAAGATACTTTTCCACGATGGAGTTATTAGTATTAGTTTCCATTTCATATGTATTTTAATTCATGTTGAAAAATATATAGATTAAATAGATAGATTTTATAGATTTAAAGATTTTAGGGATTTAGATTTTATAGATTTAAATGTACTGAACACAAATAAAAAAATGTTATGCCAAAAGACACCAGATATAGTTGAGAACAATGACTTAGAGAGAGGTGAGTAAATGTTTATGTGCCCCAGGTACAATTCTTCTGGAAAACACGACAAAAAATTCTGATTTCATGTGATGCACTACGATTAAGGGTCAACAAATGCTTTGGCCCAGGCGAAATTTAACCTCCCTTCCCTGCATGTTGAGCCGGAACTTTTTCTACGATGCAACACTTTTACTTGAAATGGTGATTTCTGGTCACACTTGCATTACAAATGAAATCACCATTATATGAATAATATAGTTTAAGAATACTAGAAGTGAAACTAGAGACAGCGGAGAGTTCGAGGTTCGAAACTCGATTCCTCTGAAGATCCGTCGTGTATTAGGCCTGCTGCACGTAAAATCATACGTAAGGGGTCAAACATCCTCCCGCTGGTGTGGTGCTATACAACCCACCCCGACCCCAGCCTACCCTACTGGGTTTAAGGCATTAAAGAGTCGGAGGGGAAGAGAACTGACCAGCAGCAGCAGGAGGACGCCAGCCCCCCACTCGCATTTATTAAAAGTTAATCCTTATATATACATACTGCACCCCGCAACATGGGTGGAAATTAAATACATATTAACATATATAGAAGTTTCGCATTACAAGGGCTCACCCGGCCAAGGAGACAATGCAAATAACAGCATATGGATTGAAAGTTATTTACTAATAAAAATTTACCATGCTCGGGTAGAAACAAATAATACATTCCCAATTTTAATTATCAAAGGCATTCCACCCATAAGTTACAATGTGTGAGATGCAGCGAAAATACCCCCAAAAAAGTCAACCCAAAACAACACTCAAAACAGACAGAGACAAATTAAAACGAACACACAAACAAACTCTACACACAAAAGGAATTATTAAAACCATTGTAAAAATCCCAATAGCTCAAATTTAATTTCAAATGTTTAAAATCTCAGAATGACAAGGCCATGAAATCGAACAAGGCCAAACAAACTCTCCCCAAAATGACCAAATCAAAGCACACTATTAAAATGAAAATAATTAAAATCAATTATATATCCAATATATATTCGCTTAAGCATAAAATCCCACAATCTATGTCATTAAAAATATAAAAAAAATTGAAAAAGGGTAGACCAGCTACACCCTACTCAAGCGATCATAAATCACTCTACTAACTTTAAAACAATTCACAAGTTTTTCGTGATTAGCCGCAGTCGACATTACGTTTTTAAGCCACAAACTCTTGGCTTCACAAGAGGGCTTCTTTAGATGATGATCCCGCGTCATTAAGCAGTCAAAAAGATAATGGTCTGGATCTCCAAGCAATCCGCATTCGCAAAGAGGGGAAGATAAAATTTTAAATCTGCTGAGGTAGCAGGGAAATGGTCCATGTCCCGTTAAAAAATATATCAAATATTTACTTTTAATTAAAAGTTTTTATATCCACGCGAGGAACAAAACCCCTGATCCGGTTTCCAGAAGCTGTTTCATATGCTCCATAATAAATTTGCCAATCTTCTAGTAATTTCTTTTTAAGTGTGAGTTTAACAAAAGAGTAAGGGATTGGGATATCCATACCCTCACCCTCAACACTAGCCAATTTGGCGAAGTGATCGGCGAGCTCATTGCCCGGGATTCCGACGTGAGCCTTCACCCAGGCAAGCCCAACCAATCCCTCCGCCAAGCAAAATTTATTTTTTATGGAAATTACAAATTTAGATCTAGACCCGTAGCTCTTGAGGGCCTCGTTGGAAGACCTACTATCAGTCTATATGTTGATTTTCTTTTTAATTTCAATAGCCCAATCCACTGCCTCACCCAAAGCCGCAAGTTCGGCCTGGGAGATTTTGTTCTGGGGTTCCAATTTTTTACATATAATTTTATGTTGAATTTCTTCATGGAGAATGCACACAGAGAACCCAACACCACCATCGACTTTGGACCCATCTGTGTACACCTCGAAATGACTATCTTGGACTTTATCTCTTAGTTCTAAAACTCTAATATTTAATGGGATCTCTGATAGTTTTTCAAATTTGTCCAATTTAAATAAATCAATAACACCATCGAGTCCTCTCGAGCGACAGGTCCAAATTTGAAACCTTAAATACTCCATTTTAGCTGTTATGTGTAATGGTGGAATACCGGACAAGGACGTTAAGTGCCTGCGTGGCAGTAGTTCTGTATGGCCTAAGCAGTTTAATTAGAAAAACTCGTTGTATCGTATGAAGCCTTTTGATTTGTTCACAAGTTAAGGCTCCGCCCCAGACGCCAGCGCCGTATAACAAAGCCTTCTCGATAACTGTTAGGTACCATATTTTAACCAGTTCTTTATCCAAATTCCAGTCTATCTTTATTATTCTACTAAAATTATTTGTTAGGTTATAGACCTTTGCATGTAACGATAAAATATGAGAGGACCATGTCAAACTGCTATCCAGCAGAACACCGAGATATTTCAGTGATTCCCCTATTCTTATACTCTGGCCATTTATCTTGAAGATGGGTTTTCTTTTAAAGATGTTTTGACCCTTTCTCTTCTGATGACGTACAAGGGATCTGAATGCAAGTCCCTGACACTTGCCGACCGACAGCTCAAGTTTCAATTCTACCAATGTTAAGTGAATCAACTCTAATGCTTCATTAGTATTAATTTCCAATTCTTTCCTAACGCTGCCGGCCGTAACAAGCGCTTGGTCGTCTGCAAATGCTTGCAAAAACACCCTTTCACTGTTTATCTCTAGGACTCTATTTACATAAATGTTCCACAAATTAGGGACCACCACGGAGCCCTGTGGACAACCCTTGTGGCAGTCTCTTTCAATTTATAAAGTTCCATTTTTAAAAACTACTTTCCTGCCCAGCAGGTAGTAGCATATAAAATTTCTATAAAAAAGGGGAATCTTGTAGAAGTCAAAAATTTTAAAAAGGACCGACCAGTCCATATTGTCAAAGGCTGCCTTTATATCTAATGAAATCAGAGCACAATGTTAATTAGATCTTATCTCTCTGATTTAGTTGACAATATTGTCTAGTGCCCTGTCGCAGCCAGTCCCCTCCCTAAAGCCTTTCTGATTCCTATGTATAATATTATTTAAAGATAAGTATTTATTAAATCTATTCTGGAAAACTCTTTCCAAAATTTTTCCTATGGTAGGGAGGAGACAGACTGGTCGGTAAGCATCACAAGATTTGGGATCCTTTCCGGACTTCTAAAGAAAGAAGATCTTCGCTGACATTCTGGAAAGAAGACATTCTGGAAAGTAATTAAATTTAAAACACAAATTAAAGATCCTAGTTAAAAAAATTCTTATTAAAACCAACCATGTATGGCCGTCCATATTTTATAATCCAATTGATCCAGACCAAGAGCCTTACCTTTTTTCAAATTGTATATTACCAAATCAATGTCGTTATAGTTCAGCTCCTCAACAGATTCCACAGAGGGTGTATAAATATCACCAATATAGCTGTCATTGTTGGAAAAAAAGTGTTTCATTAAGATTTTTATTCTATCTTTAAAACTTAAATTTTGGTCATTGTCAGAATTAACTAAAATGTTGTTAACTTTGTTACTTTTATTGAAACCCATTCCAAAAATTACACCAAATTTTTCAGTATAATTTCCACAATAATCTTCTCAAGCTTTACGTTTGGTCGTCAAGAGGAGCCTTTTATACTGAGCTCTCGATTTACGGTACTCAGCCCCTGCCTCCTGGATCACATCCTCAGGGGAATTATTCCGCTTAAATCCTTGATATTTCTTATAGAGTACATTTGTTGAGTTTCTTAAATTCCTCAAGTCATCGCACCAGAATGTATAGCCACGTTTCTTGCCCTTTGGTTTTTTCTTAAAAGATTTAAATGCAGCCCCGCAGACAGACTCTAATAAATCCACAGAGTATTCTTCTAAACTAGTTATATCATTTACATTATCCAGATTATTACATAACTTTTAAAATCTCTTTTTAAAATTCAATAGAAATTTATTCATACCATATCTAGTCTTTAAAAAATATTCACCAGTTAGTGTTTGATTTAATTCCAAATTAAAATAAATATACTTATGATCACTAAGTGATAGCCTGTCCAGGATGCCCCACTGTTTGATCCCATCCTTAAGCTGGTGTGGTGCGGAAATCTGGAGACAGGGGTGCCATATAAGGTGAAGTCCTCGTCATCTGACCGAGATTCAAAATTAAGAGGTCCGTTTCTAATTGGCCCTCGTGTTGCTTCAAAACAGGACGTTAATATAACTAAACTAAATTAAACTAGAAGTGAAACTCCGATATTTTTTCTTTCAATTCCGATTTTATTACAAAGAAAAATGCATGTACCCAAGTTTGAGTTTGGTGAGCTGCAGTTTTCTCAACCTTAATCTATAATGTAAAACCGAAAATACTTGTGTCTGTTGACCTGCTCGTCACAAGTTCTCCCTTCAAATAGCGAAAAGTACCGGCATGAAATTTGCGCTTGTCATTCTAGGATTTGTTTCAGGGTAGGGGTGCTCTAGTCGTAATGTCTCGGTTTTGAGATTGGAGTGTCCCAGGTTCGAAACCTGATCCACAAAGATCCGCTTTACATCTCTGTCTTCAGAACTTCAGACTGCCAGATGTACTCCTAGTGGCGTGGTGCGGAACTTTAAACAGGGAAGTGCCGGCTCATGCTTTGTCCTTGTCATCTGATCAAGGTTCAAAATTATGTGGTCAGTCCAAAATAGCCCTCATGTTGCTTAAAAACGGGACTAAATATAATTCAAATAAACCGGGACCTGTTTCTAGGCCATATCTGCTAATTTCGACTTTCAAAAATATTTAGCTCTGCATATACAGTAGAACCCATGGAATCCTAAATAATTGGGGCTAACCTTTGTTCGGATTCCGGGGAATTCGGATTATGCGGGAAATTCTCCAAAATACTCTTGACATACCAAATGTAGTAGAGAATTGACTCTGGCTGCTCTGTGGAGGCGTACGCGGTGACTGGCACGGTACAGTTGCAAACAAGTTGAGGGTAAAAAGAAGGTATCTGAATTTGTTTCTACTAATTTAGATGCTGTATTAATTCTTAAAGACCAATTCGAATACTGCTTTTACGTTAGGAATAAACATTAGCTTTGTTTCTGATTTGTAATATTTATTTTTCCTTCATTTTTGAGTAAAAAGTTTCCAGAAATTTTTTTAAAAAACGAAATTTTGAATTCCTGGGGTTCTGTTGTATTTACTTAAATAAAAGAATATGACTGAGGTTTGTATAGAAATTAATATTATAATAAATTGAAACAACAACATAAATATTTGTATTTCGTGCTGGGCAGAACCAGCTTCGACGAATCTTTGTTTACTTAGTCCCTAATGCAAATCTTATCTACAAATATTGTGTACAGGCAAGATATAAACAAAATTCGCAATGACAGAATAAATAATCTAATTATAATGATATAAAGAACGAGTTTGCATTTATCCCTGCGGAAGTCAGGGATTTAATCTAATCTATTTATAAAATAAGGTGATAGACTCGTATTTGCATCCAGGAATAACCTTCTTGGTTTCATCTCTCGTAATCATCTAAAACTCTCAAACAGAAAATTTATTTTATTTGTTTAAATGCAGCAGAAATTTCTAGAATTGACATTTCGAATGGAACGAAGATTCTTGCCCCGAAAAGTATGAAAAGCATAAAGAATCTATTATCTTAAAATCTCAGAGATTACTTATTTTCTTAACCAAAATCCTATCAAAGTTCCAAATTTAGATTTTACTAATTTTCTTCGGACTAAGTTAAAAAGTGATAAATTTCTTAAGTTGCGAAAGAAACCAAATAGTTGGGAGTTTTTGGTGAGACTAATCTTCTTTTGCTTTATTTTAGTTGAACTATATCGTTCTAATCCTATCTAATTGGAAGAATATAGGAAGGAATACTGCCCAATTAAAAGAATCTGTTCAATCAAGATAATGAGATAGATTTTACATAGAAAGAAATAATAAAAGTATGCCATTAAAAACAATATATTTAAAAGGTATCAAATTTCCACTATAAAGCAGAATTATTTTTTTATCGAGGCAAAAGATTGAAGGTTATCTAGTGCGAAATTCAATTTATCTGAATTTAAGAGGATTATACGAAGAAATAATTTCTTTTCGAGTTTATTCTAGATAAAATTGGATTTTGAGATGAAGTCAAGAACTTCTTTGAATTTCTTAAAACTAAACGTGACAAATTCATCAGTTCATATTAATACAATTAAGGCGATCTATAAACGAAAATGTTTTTGCCCGATTGATGTTCTCTTGTTAATTAATGCACTGTCTAGAGATTGTTCACTAAAATCATTCATGTGTCGATAAATTATTTCAATTATGCAATCAATTAATTATTCCTCACAGTTTCATTCAATTCTTCATTTTTTTTCAATGATTTTTAATTTCCGTTTAAGGTGAAAGTCAAACCAATTCTTCCAAAGCATTTTTATGTGCATGGTTGCCATAAATCCCAAGCACTGATACGGGACGTTTAAGTGTTAAATAAATAAAGCATGAAAAAAGTGGGTAGGCAAGTAGTTTGTTTTGCTCTGCTAAATAGTAAAATAAAGTTTAAGCAATCTAATAAAATGGACAGGTAGAATAATAAAATGAACACGTAGAACAATAAAAAAGATGGATATTTTTCATTTATTTATCTTTCCTAGACTTTGTTGTACTAAACTATGCCTATAGCTACTTATTATAGAAGTCATTTGATTTTTTCCTAGTTATTAGCAAAATTATTAAAATAGTATATTTTCGAAAAGTTTACAGTCGATGCGCTACCGCCAGAAGAAAGCAAACGAGGTTTTTTTTGCATTTTACTTATCTACCCTAGAGGCAAGTTTTCCGCTCTAAAGTGTTTCGAAAAGAAAAAAAAAAGTGTTTCCAGCCCACCCTACAGTAGAGCTTCAGTCTTTTTCTCAAGAATTTAGAAGACAAAATTGGGTATGTTGCTTTTAGGCAACACTGAGTATTTAAGGGTTAAAGTTGTATTCCAATAGAGAGTTTGATGGGAGTAGTGTTCAGCTGTATTTAATAATTAAAGAAAACAAATTAAGGAACTGTGTAATAAGCCATTAACAGGAACGTTAAGGCTAAAAATAGTTTGTTATCAATTGACAACACTGGGCTCTATTTCAGAAACTCTCTTCTCTGCTAATTTTCAAAAATTTCCATCATAAAACATAACTGATAGAAAGAATATAATAGAACATATCAAAAGTTAAAAGAAATTAATGATAACGAAAATAGAAGATGAAGACTAATAAAAATATACACGGTACCCTTAAAAAACCGAGGAAAATAATAGATTTAAAAACAAATTAATATAAACTTACGAAATTTCATATAGTAAAGGAATAATAAAATCAAATGTGGAATCTGTTTTAATCCGATTCTGTATAATTGCTTCATTTCTAAAAATATTAGACTTTAGCCATTCTAAAGGGTTTTAATTTTCCAAAACTTTTATTACCCGACATTATTAGACTTTTTTCAACAAAAATTGTGACAATAAGTAAGATTGTGTGGGGCTGAAATAAATAAAATTAGCGTTCAAAATAACTTTAAAATTCCATTTCAATCTAAATTTGTGAATAAAATGAATTAATTTAATAAAATAATTTTTATTTAAAAGTTCTTCACTGAAATCATTCTTTTTTCAAATCAAAATTATAGTAATTTTGTAAGCAAATATTTTTTGGTCCTATTATATAATTATTCAAAACTAATTGAAAATAAACAAAATTCTAGTGATGCAAACACAAATCACTGCGCAATATAGGTTAAGTATCACTGTGCAGTAGTAGTATTAAAACTAAAAATTCATGCAATCAGTAAAAGAACAAAAGTAAAATCCCTGCCTCATAAATAATTGGCAAAAGAATTTATTGCAATACATAATTTGTTACTTTTTCAAAATCTTCCCAAATTCGCTAGACAAACATTCTATCGATCCGATTCCATTCTTTGCGTATTCGAATATCACTTTTGTTAATATAAAGTTCCCAAATATAAAAAAAAATCGAGACTGCGGTGCCAAATAATCAAGCAAACGATTTCTTTGCAGAAGTCTGGGATGAAAAACAACCATTTCGTAAGTTTTGGCTTCTTTCGAATGGCTCGTTATCTTTTCACTTCAAACATGATCTCATGAATATTTCATAGCGTTAAAAATATGGTAATTCCAGAAACTCGAACAAACAACATCATTTTCAGAGTCACATTAGAGTTGGACAGTTGATGAGGTCATGTATCGTCGTTTTACTTCATGACTTTTTTTCTCTCTTTTTGCGTGCAATTATAATAAGGCTGTTAGCTTTTGCATATCCCTTGTTATGATTTTTACACCCCGAAAAACATAGATTATTAATGCATGCATATTTTCAAACATTTCTTTTCAGAAAAAAATTACCGCTATTGCTTAATATGCGTGGGATACCGATAATAATTTACATAAGTCAAGTAACAAGTTTGTAACAAAACATGAGAAAGACATTGGATGACTCCATTTAAAATAACAAGAATGTCTACTCATAAATATACATTATAGAATATTTTAAAAGTATATTTTATGTTAATAGATGGTATTTTCGTATGTTTGTGAATTTTGATTATAAAATAGAATAATCAAATTATAAAATGTTACATTTAAAAATATAAATCTGACTATCTTAGATTTGTATAAATTTACTCACAATATGCATCAAGTATTAAAAAATTGCCAACGATTTTAGTCTAGAAAATTCTTTTGTCAATGATAACTTTAATGAAAATATTTATTGTGATATTAAAATTCTTACAGGTTGTTTTTTTATTTTTACCTTTGCTTATTAATTCTCGAGAAGGTCACAAGGAAGCTCTTTTCTGGTTTATGCGAATTATCTCTAAATGAAAATTTTTTAAAAAGCCAGTAATTTTTTAATTTATTAACAGTTACCATTAATATAATTTAACAAAAGATATTAAAAATTAAGTAATCTTTGCAATTTGGAACAAATGCAATTTTTTGGATCTGGAAATTGAAATTTTGAATTCAGGTGTCTCTATTGGCATTCACAATAAAAGAAAAGAACTTAATTTTAAGGCTATTACACTTTGTGATTTTCAAACAAATCTTCAATCTAAAATTTTTAAAAATTCCATTTATTCTCAAATTAATAGAATAAAAAATATTTGTAATAACCATTCAACTTTTGTTAAAGCTTTAAATAATTTAAAGAATAATTTAAAAGATAACGGTTACCCAAATAATTTCTTTAATGTTAATAACTTATTTCAAAAAGTTTGAATAGTTTTTATTCTTCTGTTAATCGGTTCGAATTTTTCTGCATAGATGGAGCTAGGTATGCTAGCCTCTAGACATTTACTTCCTTTATTCTTGTCTGTTTTCTCGATGCGTCATTCTTGCTTCTATATCGGCAGAGGGTAAATATTTACGTTCTCTATTCTCCCTATTGGATTTGTTTTAAAGGACTTTACTAAGCTTTTCTTTTTCTAAAGAGATTATTTCCTTTATTTTAGTTGATGGATAAATTCAGACCACAGGGGGTATAATTTTTGACTATGTAGTCGAGCCCTTGACAGAAAATTTATCCATATTAGAACTTCGATTTCGAGTGGTCTTTGAAAAAGTTAGCCATTCGAGTTCTCTTCAATTTCTTCCATTTTAATTATTTTTCTTTTATATTCTAATTGTTTTTTTATGTGTTGTAATTATTTTAATTATTAGAGCACGATATTTTTGTTGTTTAACTGTATAGTTATTTGTTGGTTAATTGTAGGACAATTTAGTTAATGTAATCACTGGATGCTGCTGCGTTGGGTAGGTAAAAAGGTGTATTGTTATCGCTATTATTTACTTCTTCCGCATTTTTTCTTACTTTTTCTTTTTTGTATTCTGTTATTAAATTTATTAAATTATATGTGTTTTAATATTATCGTTGATCGTTAATTCTTAAGGAAGTTACAGAGACGCTTTTTTTTATTTTATGCGAACTATCTCTGAATGAAAATTTTTTAAAATAAGCCTGTCATTTAAAGAAGGGACAAATGATGACAATATGTAAGTGGATACAGAGATGGGTATCAGAAAGCATAAATCAACATTTTGGAAAACCAGAGAGGCACCATGCGGATTGAATATTCCAATTTAACCATGATTAGTTTTTATAACGTTTCCGTTTTGTAACAGTATTCAAAACTCTAATTTACAACCATTTCAGATATTATACCTCAAAGGCCCTGCCCTTTGTAATGTAGCCTTTATGTAACCATACCATAGTCTTCAGAATAGTTGTTCGGGAGCCAATTAAGTGGTTTTGGTATGTTTCCATTTCGTCTAGTCATCAGGTGCTGAAAAGGGGTGGTTTAAAACAAATTCTGGTGGAGTTGTAATTTTTTACTTCTTTCTGTTTTATAGGGTGCTGATTACGAATCTGAGGTTTGCCACCAAAAGCCCTTCTGTTAGAATTTTAGTTATAGCCAAATCATCTGAAACAGATGGATTTCTCCCCAGATTTTTGCTTATAACTCAAAAACTATCAACTTTTGTATATCATCAATATATATCAAAATAATCAGCACAACATTTCCTGTAATTTAGGTCTACACAATTTTGTTCGTTACGCGTACCGTTTAAGCGCTATAACTGATTGACGTTTGGCGAATGTTTGACTAACGTGCTAGCGAGGTTTGAACAGCAACAAACCATCTCATATGCACACCATATATACACAAAATGATCTGTCTTAGTAAATAAATTTCTGCTTAATTAATGTACTTTTCCTATCGTCAATTTCTTTGCGCAAATAAAACTTTTATCAGTTATATTATGATTATACTAACATAATCTGCACAAAATTTCATTACCTGGCTGTCGCGAAAAGGCGGTTGTGAATTAAACAACTAGGTAAATCTTCGGATTTTTAAAAAAAGTTAGGAGACTTCAACATAGCCCTTTTATTGTCGCCTACCTTCTCTCCATTTCGTACTTCTCCCTGTCTTAGCAAATGCACTCGTCTGTCTGAAGCCCTGTTTCGACGGTCAATAATTTGGCGATATACTTGCGTCGTTGGGAATTTATTTCCGGTCTAGAATGTGACCAGAGGCAGTGTTCCCACAACCGATACACAATCTGAAACAGCCCGTAGGAGCTGTACTGAGATCTCTGTCTATCTACTGGCTTCCTTTCATGTCCGGGCATTTACCAACATTTTCCCGTAATTTTCGAGTAACCCCAGAAACCCTCGAGAACAACGATTCTTTGGTTTCCCAAAGACGTATAACACGGACAAGAATCTCAGAAACCCAGATCATGGTAAAGGGGGCTTAAAGTCGAATGTCAGCCGTCACCACGAGCCAGAAGCATGATAGTGTTAGTTGAGTTGCGAAATGCATTCGAATTTTTTTCTGTCTCTTTTCGAACAGACATAACATTTATACAACTATATAAGTTTGCATTAAATGCGACAGTGAGTGTGCCATGGGAACATGTTTTATTTATGACAATGACTTAGAGAAAGGAAATGATGGAGTTTGTGGTAGAGGTGAAAGAAAAGGAGACCAAACTCGAAACACTGATAAACAGTAGAGATACAAGAAAACTTTGGATCCGATATTTTGAAATGATTACTCTTGTAACACAATTAATTCAAAAAGCTCAGAAATAGTAACTAGGACTATAGGCACTGGGATAGGAGGTTATCTTCTAGTGAGTAATTCTGTGAGATGTTTCTTCTGCACTGAAATGTAACTCCTATCCAGTAGAGAAACACGGCTTTATGTATAATGTTTTTCTTAACCTCCTCTCCCTGCTGTGAATACTATTAATTCCCAAGGTCCGGATGTAGATACTGACTTATATGCATCGCAGAATAAGATGACGCAGCACGGTGCACTACAGGAGTAACCCCCAGCTTGTTTGATATTATCTGAATATCAAGGAAGCGATAATTGCACTTCCGTGTGCTGCGTGCATATGCGTAGATTGTTGTCCCCATTGTTTGTGCGCAGGCACGTGCAGGTTTTGTGCTATGAAATCTGTCATAGACTTTGAAATGGGAGAGCTGCTTGTTATAGGAGTTGTAGTGCTGCCATCTGAGGGATGTAACAGAAGATTGAATTGATGTGATTTTTGGTGCTGCCATCTATTAGTGGGACAGAAAGTAGTGAAGGTCACCACTTTGGAAGATGAGTGCTTTTGAATCTGGGACCGGAGTCTCGAATCTTAACAACTAAACAAAAGGAATTCCCATAGTCCGGAGGTAGATACTGACATATATGTATCACAGAATAAGATGGTTCAGCTCGGCGCAGTACACTATCATCAGTGTTTTTGGGTGGTGGAAAAATAGGTAAAGTAGAAATTTGACACTCTGTATTCTTCCTTTCACAAAAGTAGTTGTGGCTTAGTGAGTGAAACTAAGTAAAACTTAATTGGTAATTGATTATTTACTCTTCGCTTTCTTCTGCGAAACCATCATAAATGCTGTTTGGCGGTACCAGAAAAATAGGTAGTGTATTCCTGCTCTCTATATTCTTCCTCTCATGAAAGTAGCCGTGACTTGTTGAAGGAGCATTGGTAAAATAAATAAAGTCTTGACTGATTTTTTACTCCCTTACTTTCTTTCTCTTTCTTAGTCTTCATTAAATAGCAGCTTTTGCATAGTAAATTCGGTGCATCTGTATTACACAATGTACATAGAAGGAATATATATATATAAGAAGCATAAGTTTGTTTTACATAAGTTTATATGTGTATAGCTGTAGACATGAATCGTTTATTTCTATACGAACTGAGAAAAATTTATAGTTCCAAGTGTCATGGTACTATGGTTTCTCATCCAACAACCTTCAAATCTCATCCAGCCCCTGATAAGAACTTTCAAAGATGTCATCCATTCAGAAATAAAACTCATTTGTCTCCGTGAAATCAATAGTTTTTTCTTATGTGTTTCATCGTCATAAAACAAAACACGTTAAACATCGATTAAGTTCAGATAAATTGCTCAGTGTAACGAAATCTTGAAACAGCTTTTTCTCGGAT
>BGPR01019000.1:10205-24860 GCA_013235015.1 Araneus ventricosus | reverse complement strand
TGTTCAGTGCATTAGTTTCCTTTCAAGAGCACAGCTGTCAGACGATTCGCACACTGCTCACAGCATTGAGCCACACTAATGCTGGTAAGACAGACAGATATTGCCGGATGGAATGATTTGGTAATCGGTGACCCTGGATGGCCGGAGCATACTTTTGAATAATTCAAGTATTCTATCAGCTAAAAGGCACGGGGTGTGAAGTCGAATGATCTACCCCAGATAGCATGAACACTTGCAGCAAGTTTGATTTTTCTTGATATTAGCTTGTCATGACAACTTGATGCGGCAGCTTTGCAGAAAACTTCCTGCAAAGTAACAAAGCATAATCGACCAACCCACTTGCAAAACAAGTTTGCTGTGAAGTTGTTATAACAAACTTCACACTACGATTGCAAAACAAGTTTGCTGCAAAGATGATACAGCACACTTTCAGTTAATCTTTGTCTCTGTTTTAAAAAACATCCGATTTTTAATAGCATCTCCTAGACCGTCCTTCTTTTTATTAAGTCAATAAATCAGTGATAATTTGTAAAGAAACTAACTTTTCTATAAAAAAAATTTGAAATATTTTCCATCTTTTTACTAAATATAGAACTCGCACTTTAAAGAAAACTATATATCGCCTTTTTCTTAATGTTGAAATTAAATTTAACGTTCATGAACAGAATTAAATCAGTCAATGTTTGTCGAAAAATAATAACTTACATTTTGTCCCATTTTAAAAGTAATTACTTTTGAACCCTAATTTCATAATTTATTCCACAAACAAAACGTAGTTATTAGCGAAAATCGCTCTCTCTTTGACTTCAAATCCTATTCTCAACTCAAAATTAAAAATATTAATGAAATCAAGAAAACAATTCAAAATAAATCGTAGATGCACGATGTATTAGCGCAATCTATCTTCTCCTCTCAGAGTCTAGCTGGCTGAGTGGTTAGGACGACAGGTTTAGGAAGCGGTATGTCGGGGGTTCGAATCCGAGGTTTTCTTCGTACTCAGTTTTTGCTATAGTCTGACGCGGCAAGTTTGTGTCAAATTTGTTGCAAGCTTTCAGATTTGCAGAACAAGATTGCTGCAAACTAAAATTGCTATCTGGGCAGTAGCTGTACATACTCGAAGGATCAGCTGAGGATACGGTTATTATTGGATGCAAAAACCTGAGCCGTAGTAAGGGGAGTCTGGAGCATGCGCAGTCTTCTGACAGCTTCCTTTAAAAGCCCGGATTGTGGGCGTTGTTCCAGTAGTGCAGTTCTGTAGTAACGCAGCTATGCAGTAATAGTAACCGTCGTTTTTGTGTTATATTGCTCGTTGCTTTTATATAATGTTTTAGCTTGTTTTAATAAAGTATCGTTTTGCCAAGACGGGCTGTATTATTGAGAGACTTTTACATCAGGTCCAAGAGAGAATCGGGTAGATTCAGAGAACCTGATTAGTCCTTTAAATATGTTGTCATATTAGATGCAACAGTTATCTTTGAATGTTGAACACTAGAATCGCTGCACAGGCAAGCACAAACAGTGTGAAGTGGCACTCCATCTTGAACAAAGATGCCTGAATGTCGTGCTTGTCGCGTATGCTGTTCTGAAGAATGCCTTCCCGTAGCAGCGCTGAGTAACGAATCAGACCCTGTAACTTACTCGAAAAAAACTAGATCGATTGAAACAAGCAACATTGCAAGGGGAGTTCAACCCTGGATATATATTATGCTACGTTTTATTCGAGAATGTTCCTTATTTTACATGAGAAATTAATAGGTTTACCAAATTTTTTGGTAGTAATACGGGCAGGCTGCGGGGAGGGGGTTGGAGGGTCTTTGGGGTGGAGACAAAGTATAGTTTAAAATTTTAATATCTGCCTGCCAACGAACTTCTTGCATAACATTAGCATAGAGTTTGAAGAAGTGAAAAAATCAACACGTCAGAATGCAAATTAAGAACAATGTTTGGCTAAGGTATCCGACTAGTTTGAAAAAGCGATTTTTGAAGAAAAATTCAAAAACTTTTTTTTATTATCTAAAAATAAAGTCACAACTTTTAAGACTCTGAAACAGCCTTTGTTTTTATTCTTATTCCTTGAATATTTTATTCCTTGATATTTATTTGAACTAATGTGTTATTATATTTTTTAAATGCGCTTTCTGAAAAATGAAAGTTGCCCAAAAATTGGTCCACGAAAAACGTGATATCTCCAAAACAATTCAATAAAATTTATTGAAATTTCATGCACATGTGTCAAACAGCTTTGAGGGCGTAACAGACCGCAGATTTTATGATAGCTTTATTTAGTCATGTTTTACAGTCGCTTTCAGTTCGAAACATAGGATAATATTGGAGAAAAATCAACGACTTTGGATGTTCATAAAATATTTATTTATAAAAATAAATTTTATCTTGCGATCTATTACATTCTAGATAGTTTAGGAAATGAGCATGCAAAACTAAAATTAAATATGTCTCATATTTTTTAAATTACGCTGTTTTTCTTAACATTGAAATTATTATTAAAATTCTTGGAAAAAATATTTTAAAAACTACTATGATGATATATGAATTTTTATTTCTAATTGTGACTATTTAAGTCTATTTTTGTTATTTAGCTCTGTAAGTCTTTTTTGTTCTTGCCATTTTAAAATTTTTTCTCTGAACCCATTCCGGTACCTTATTAAAATTATATTAATGAAAAATAGAATAAAGCAAAACTGCCAAAATTTTTAATTTTCAATTAGAGCTCGGTCCTGTTCATTCACTTTCTCATCTCCTCTATAGATCTTTTTTTTACTTTCTCGTATACGAAGTATACAAAGAGAAAGTATTGTAATCGTCAAAAAATTCGAACTCGAGATTTTGACGAATCTCCACGTTTTAGACCTACCCGAGTCCGAAAAACACAATTTTGGAATTATGTCTGTCTGTGAACACGATAACCCGAAAACTATTAGAGCTACGGGGATGAAATTTGGTATGTTGTCTTTAAACATAATTTGTAGGTTTCTATCAAATTTTGGACAAAATCCGTCAACAGGAAGTCTGTCTGTCTGTATATCCGAAGTCATGCGAACACTATAAATCACAAACTTGAATAGCTAGATGGCTAAAATTTGGTACACAGTTTTATCGTCATGAACGTAGGTCCGTATAAAATTTTGGGCCAAATCCGTCAAAGTGCTGACTGTCTGTCGGTCTGTATAATCACATACTTGTTCAACTCAATGCGCATGCGCAGTAGAAGAAATGCCTGTGCAAAGAAGGGACACTCCGAAAACTTGGCAGTTTGCGAAAAACCAATTCTGGCGGCGAGATTTTGTAAGGAAGCAAATATTTAGGTCGTCTCGTTTTACTTGCGTATTGGAAACAATCTCTGCGCATGCGCAAGCTATTCTCCTGTTTTCTTCTCCGCATGCGGACTCGCATTGCTAGAGTTTGATAAAAAAAATAAATATTGCGAAGTTTTGATACATACGCATCTTTTTGAATATGATTCTTCATCTCAATATTTTACTATCACTATAATCAACAATGAAAAACCTTCTGATAGTCATTGCATTCTGGATTACAGTTGGTTCGAACTTTTTATCAACGCAGGGGGGAGGGAAATGAGAAATGTTTGAAAAGTATACGAGAAAGTTTAGGGGAGGCCACTCCCGCTGGTTTCTTTTCGGCATATACTTTTCAAATGAGATAATTTTATTCAGGAAAGTCTTAAAATTAAAAAAAAAATTTTTTGTAGAATCCTGAGGAGGATAAATCGGAAATTTGCTTTGACTTTCAGCAATTATTTAGCAATTATCATGACAGCCTCTCTCTTTCCGCTATCCAAATGGACCCCATCACCGAAAAAATTCGTTCAACTGGAACGTATGTACAAGGCAGACATATGGAAAATTCTGCGATTTTAAACAACGAATTTATTTCTCTTTCGCTGGATAGCTGGCGTAAATCCGGATATTTTGATGATCTGTAAGCTAGCAGGGACGCCTGCTTATAATCAGGACTGTCCGGAAGAAATCCGGACTCATGGTAACCCTCCCTTGTCCATCATTGTAGATTCTAAACTCAATGGGTAAGTCGGTGGACGTGGGTCATGGTCATGGCAACCAGTGTCGAATCTAGGATTCGGGTCTGAGGGGGGCTGAGGTCATAAAAATTTTGTATTGTCGTTTGATAACGAATGTCAAACCTCATGGCTAAAGTAAACCAAAAGTTCATACGGCAAAGATATTGATTTCATTTGAAAAAGGGTTTTTTGGGCTACAAAGCTACAATCCCCTATTGTTTCCAAAGTTCTTTCAACTGGGGGGGGGGGTCTGAGGTCATAAACATTTTGTATCGTAGTGACGAATAATAAACCCCTCATGGGTTATGTAAACCAAAACACTTTAACCCTTTTTTTACTGAATTTACCTACTAGCAACTTTTTAATTTTGTTTTTTAACCATTAGATAATTTTTGTATGTAGAATAACCTTGGGAATGAGGAAAACACTTTTTTAATTAATTAAAATTACTTAATTAATTTAATTAATAATTGAAAAATTTTACTTTTTGCCTTCAGCTGCCATTTACTGCTTGTTATGGAAACTCCATTCTCCGTGTTCTTGTGAATACTGTCAGGAAAAACGGCCATGTTGCGAAGGTATGAACGTGATTAAAGCAGCACTTTAGAGTACCGTCAGTAGAAAAAGGGTTAACTTTACAGACTTTACTCACCTGACAATAAGAATCATAAAGAACAATACAATACTTTCTATAATTTAATAAAAATTACAATGGAATAACTAGCCAAAAAATGTCTTGGACAGCGTCAAAGCTACAAGTACAAGGGGAATGACTACAAAAATAGGAAAATTTTCGAGCCTGTCCAAGCCAGAAAGCAATGTTGAAACGTTTTCATCATTTTTTACTTTCTCGTATACGAAGTATACAAAGAGAAAGTATTGTAATCGTCAAAAAATTCGAACTCGAGATTTTGACGAATCTCCACGTTTTAGACCTCCCCGAGTCCGAAAAACACAATTTTGGAATTATGTCTGTCTGTGTGTGTGTCTGGGAACACGATAACTCGGAAACTATTAGAGATAAAGGGATGAAATTTGGTAAGTAGTCTTTAAACATAATTTGTAGGTTTCTTTCAAATTTTGGACAAAATCCGTCAGCGGGAAGTCTGTCTATCTGTATGTCCACGGTAATGCAAACACTATAATTCAAAAACTTGAATAGCTAGATGGATAAAATTTGGTACACAGTTTTATCGTCATGAATGCAGGTCCGTACAAAATTTTGGACCAAATCCGTCAAAAGGTTGACTGTCTGTCGGTCTGTATAAGCGCAACTCCAACGCGTCCGCGATCTCCACACGCATACGTATTGGACGCAATCTTCTGTGCACGATATTTATTAACTCCTGCTTGGCGCTTTTTTTTTTCATCCGATTCTCCGTGCGCATGCGTACTTGGTAGTAATCTGTGCACGCGGAAAGATTGTCCTTGAGCCAAGAAAGAGTAGAAATCGGTACGCATTTAATCGGAACGCATCTCTTTAAATTTGATTTTTTACCTAAATATTTTCTGATAGTCATTGGATCCTGGGTTACAAAAGGTTCGAATTTTTTTATCCACGCGGGGGGAGGGGAAACAGCACCTTTTTCGATAAGTATACGAGAAAGTTTAGGGGAGACCACTCTCGCTGGTTTTAAAGAGGGAAATTAAGAAAAAACAGTTTTAATGATTTTAAATAATATCAAGAATTCTGGCTTGGCTTTGGGGGGCTGTAGCCCAATAGCCCCCCTGGATTCTCCACTGATGGCAACCCTTGATATTAATCGAAACAGTTTTATTAAAATAATGTAGGATTACTAATTAGGATTATTTTTTAAATTAAAATCCGTTTGTCAATGCCGTTTAAAATTTTCGTGAGAATGAGTACGCACGCAAACTCCCGGCGTGCTTTACGCAGAGTCCGACGATGTTTGCATTAACGGCGTCGGTCTATTTACTTTGTAATGTGAGGTTGAAATGTTTAAGAAAATCAAACGCCCGGCAGTTGTGAAATGCGGTCAGCCATCCTATTCTCAACAGCAAGAAACTTGAAAGCTGCCATTTGCCATCGTCAGATATGGGAAATGTACGGTGACAAGTCAATGAGTGGCAGTAAAGTGAGAAGGTGGGCCAGAATGTTCAAGTAAGCTCGGGAAAGTGCCCACATCGAATCGCGCTCTGGTCAGCCATCTGTAATCACTGCTCAACGGCTCAAACGCAAAATCTGATCAAATTATTTGGCATCCGCCAGACAGTCCAGAACTGGCACCAAGTGATTACCACCTCTTCCGCTATCTGAAGACCTTCCTAAGTAGGAGGGTACTAATGAAGAAGTGAAAACGATTGTGAATATTTGCCTATCGGCACAGGCGACAGAGTTCAATGAGAGAGGTATCCACAACTCGTTGGGGGCCGTTCAAATATTACGTAAGCACTCAAAGGGTGGAGGGGGTTTGGGATTTACTTATTTTTGCTGACAAGGAGGGAGGGGGAGTATGAGTGATGCTTACGTAAGACACTGAAATCACTTTATTTCCGAAAATCTCTTGTAACTTGCACAAATAATTTAATTTTAAAAAATTAAATTTGAAAAAAGTTAAATGTGGCAAAAGAAAATTAAACTTGATTTTTGTAAGCTTAAACTTGAAATTGTAAGGACATTGAACTTACATTTTTTTTCATTTTAAGCCGAGTTAGAGTTTTTTATTTGAATTAAGTCCTAAAATTTTTAAAATTAGATTATTACTGTTATACGTTTTTTAAAAAAAAAAATAGGAGCATTAGGGTTGCAGTTTACTTACGTAATTGTTATAGAGGGGTTCCGATTGCTTATTTTGCTGACAGGGGAGGGTCAAAATACCAAAACAGCCCTTACATGTAGCCCAGACAGCCCCTTGTTCATTTACGTCGTCGACAAGAAAAATTATGCTTAGCGAAATGAGAATTACATGTATCATCAGAAAATAAATACTTTTTTAATTATTTTTTTACTCATTAATAATTTTTTATTTCAAAATAGCCCTCGTATTAATATACAAACAATAAAAAATAATACAAAATTGTATAAAAGAAAACAAAATTTAAAACTGTAACAAGAAAAAATTTTTCATTATGATACAATAATTAAAAAAAATAAAATTTAATTGTAAAATAAATGAAGTTGATGTTGTTCATTAATGGATTGCTACCTGGTTTCTCTCTATTTGGGGTTCAGACTGCTCTGTCGCTTAGCCCTAAAGACTTGCTTCTTACAATTCCCTAAATATTCTTTGATCATTTGGAATAGTTCTTAGCCTCCCCTTTTCTTTTGATGTTGTTCTTGTGGTTGCTACCTGGTTTCTCTGTTGGGAGTTCAGACTGTGAAACTCTGTCTTAGCCTAAAAGGCCTGACTATACAGAAAGAAAATTCCCTAAATATACTTTATTATTTCAAATAGTTCTTAACCCCCCCTTTCTTATGATGTTTGTTCTTGTGGATTTGCCTGGTTTCTCTTTGGGAGTCAGACTGTGAGAAGCTCTATCTTAGCCTCAAAGGCTTGCTTCTACAAGAAAATTCCTAAATATTCTTTTGAATCCATTTCAAATAATTTCTTAACCCCCCTTTTCTTTTGATGTTTGTTCTTGTGGATTGCTACCCTGGTTTCTGTCTGTTTGGGGAGTTTCATTTATGAAACTCTGTCTTAGCCTCAAGACACTTCTTGAAGAAGAAAATTCCTATTCTTTTGAATCCATTTCAAATAGTTCTTAACCCCCCCTTTTCTTTTGATGTGTTTGTTCTTGTGATTTGCTACCTGGTTTCTCTGTTTACAGGGAGTTGGTGACTCTATGTCTTGCTAAAGACATACTACAGAAAATTCCCTAAATATTCTTTTAATCCATTTCTAGAATATTAAGCCTTGAAAGAGTGAACTAGGTCAGTTCTTGTTTTCATTATTTTGCTTTTGTTCGTTTAGGTGCTCTAAGTTGGTTCTTTACTAATTTGGCTTTATTGGTGCCTCGTATTATAGGTAGTTACTTTCGTGCAGGTTCAATGCCTAACCAACACTGGCGCGACATGGTGCTAGATGCTGAATGACTTGCGTAGGTGTTTGAATATTCTTCAATCACGTGAATTGACTCCATTTTAGTGCCTTTGTAAAGAACTTTTTTAAGGTTCCTAAGATGACGTAGTTCGCCATTTTACTCTCGTATGCAGTACTCGAAAGAGAAATGATCAAAAATTCGGACTCAAAGTTTTGACGAATCTCACATTTAAGACATCCCTGAGTCCGAAAAACACAATTTTGGTTATGTCTGTCTTTTGGGAACACGATCACTCAAAACTGTATTGAACTGGACGAAATTTGGTATGTAGATGCTTTAAATACAATTTGTAGATTTCTATCGATTTTGGACAAAATCCAACAACGGAAGTCTGTCCATATGTTTCGAAGATCATGCAGACAACTCAAAACTTAGAAAACCAGATGGATGGGGTATTCACCGGATTTCTCGTCGTCATGAATGCTTAGGATAAACATTATAAAATTTTTGGGTAGATCCGTCAAGTGTTGACTGTCATCGGTCCGTATAATTTCACTTTTGAAAGAGAATCCGTTATCTCCACGCGCATGCATTACTGGAAGAGGCTGCATTACGGGTAGATTCCATCAGTTTGTCCTTGAGCCAGTAGAAGGGAAAATCGTTGCATCTCTTTGAATTTCATTCTTTGAATCTTTTCAATCACTGAAAAACCAACTAGTGATCATTGGATTCTACAGGTAACAATGAGTTCGAATTTTTTTTTGTATACATGGGAAGGGCAGCGCCTTTTGGGAAGTATGCTCGAAAGTTTAGTGGAGAAACCTCCGCTGGTTTGTATACAAAATAAGAAGATACACTAAGCTAAGATTCTCAAAGACTGAGATTAATAGACCCTTAGGTGCAGGAGCTTGACCTGAAAAAAAGAAAAGAAAACGGGAAGCGGTCAAACTGAGATCACTTAATCACTTTAAACACAGCGGCGATAAAGAAAAGTTTTTATTAGGTTGATTCAGAGACCCAATTGCTTTTCCTTTTAATTAAATCCAAAATCTCGCTCCCATAGGCTGTGAACATGCCGTAAATTAGTAGTAAGAAACTGCTTTTATTTGGGAGGTCACTGAACTGCCTGAGCAACAGGTTGGATAAAGCTGCATGGAATCACATGAACTTCTGGTGGAGCCTCAAGAAGAATCGCAAGAAATCCTACCAGATTTTTTTTTAAAAAAGTTAAGGAAGATTATTGCTAAATAGGCTTTATAATCTAGAGTGATGAAACTAATATCTAAAAAAAGGTTTTACTGTGGGACGATTTCTTTAAATCCCAGTGTAGAGCGTGTTATTCCATGGAGTGTCCGAAGTTTATCCTTTAGAAGGATGATAATCTGTCTTTTCTTTTAGGAAATTTATATAGATTATTTCATTATCTATAGGTATTGGGTTTTGTAGAAGCTTTTTTATCTGCTTGAGCAACTCTTTTTCTCAAAAGTATGTTTATATCAAGCTAATATGCTGGTGTACTCAGTATGTATAACATTTAGCGTTGACATTGGGCATATAGCATAAACGTACCCAACTGAATATCAACTAAAAAGCAGTATTGTTCTGCATTTTTTTTGAATACAAAGGAATACATGTGTGGAAAGGGAGATTTTGAAGTCTTAGTTAATTCAGAGACAGAATTTATCCATTCCAGATATATATATACTCTCAAATATGATATATAGTAAAGGTAGTAAAGAAATTCGATCTCGAGATTTTGATGGGTCTCACCTAGTTATACAACTAAAAATTGAATCATATCCACTTGTTTCGAATTTAGAGCAGTGGCGTCAGGACACTAGGAGTCGGTGGGGGGGGGGGGGTGTAAAATTTTATCAGTGAAGTGACAGATATTATCACATGGATTATGTAAAACCAACTTTACAGACTTTTTACTCACACCTGACCATAAGTCATAACGATAATACAATGCGCATTAATTTAATAAAATACAATGCAAACAACTAATAAAAAAAAATGTCTTCTACCGCGTCAACACTACAAATTTCGATGAATGACTACAAAAAATGAGGAAAATTTCGATCCTGTAAACTAGAAAAAAACATTGTTGTGGTTTTTAATTTTTTTTAAAAAAGAGGAAATTAAAACTAATAACAGTTGCTTAATGATTTCAGGTGTGACCGATCCCAGCATAGTGGGGCCGTTTTACCTTCACAAAAATTCCGCCATAAAAAATTTCCACAGAATTCAAATTACTAAAACAGCTTCTTTTTACTTTCTCAGAAGTATACAAATAGAAAGTATTGTAATCTTATCAAAAAAATTCGAATTGAGAGATTTTGACGAATCTCTCTTACTTTCTCGTATACGAACAAAGAGAAAGTATACCAATCGTCAAAAATTCCAGAACTCAAGAGATTTTGACAGTCTCCCGCAATTTTGAACCTCCCAGGTCTAACACAATTTGGAATTATGTCTGTCTGTAGACGATACCTCGAAAATAGTAGAGAATACAGGGATAGAGGGGTATAGTAGTGCTTTAAGCATAATTTAGCAGGTTACTATCAAATTTTGGACAAAAATCCAAGTCTAAAATCTGCCTTTCTGTCTGTCGCAGTCATGCAGACACCTGTAAACTTGAATAGCTAGATGGATAACATTTGGTTTCTAGTTTGTCACTAATAAGATGCTTACGTCCATGCTCTAATTTTGACCCAGTGACAAAGTTTGACTGTCTGTAGGTCTATGAGCCCATACTTGTTTTACTCTCAAGGGATTGTTATGGTTGGCGGTTATTGGTCCTGAAGGAAGTACTGAGCGTACGCGCTCGCTAAAATTGTGAGACCCAGATCGAAACTTCGTTCACGACATTCTCCAGATGGAAGTATGGGGAAATCTTGAGTGATATCATTAGTTTCGTATAAAACGTTAAATAAGTTGTGGTACCTCAATTGCGTAAGAGTGAAATTATGCAATTCTTTTTTGCAAAATAAGTTTCAGGAATTTGAATTTGACCTTGTGTAAATTACTAATCATAATTTTTTTCTCAAAATATATATCCAGAGCTAGGGTAAATACCCCAAGAATATTCTATGGGTGTTTCCCCCCACCCCACATTACTTTTTTCATTATGCGAGAAGTTTCCAGGGATATCTCCCACTTGGTTAACCTGACTTGGTTTTAAAGTTTAGATAAGGACATTACCCAAATATATACAGTATTCTTTTTTACTTTCTCATTATGCAGTATACAAAGAAAATTGTAATCAAAAAAATTCAGACTCGAGATTTTATTGATCTCCGCATTTGGAGCCTTCTATAGTCGAAAAAACTACAGACTTTGGAATTGCATGTGTCTCGTATTGGCTCTGTCTGCTCTGTCACATCGTCTGTTTGGACACGATGAAAACTATTAGAGCCACAGGGATGAAATTTGGTATGTGATCTTTGAAAGCATAATTTGTAGGTTTCTATAGATTTTGGATAAAATCATCAACAGGAAGTCTATGTCTGCACGTAATTTAAAGATCATGCAGGCACTATAACTCAAAACTTGAAAACTTGAGATGGATGGTACAGTTTTATCATCATGGATAGATCCCTTATAGTGTTGAATGCAAGTCAATCAAAAGGGTTGACATATCATCAGTCTGTAGTCATACTTGCCAACAATTGCTCCTATTGCTGGCAGATGATAAAATTGTTATGACGTTTGTGATATTAGTATAGATGCTCAAATTTCATTTCGATCGTTGGAAAAAAAGGTGTTCAGTGCATATTTAGACCAAATTTACATGTGACTCTGTTGGCGAGCGTTGTTTATTTACTCAAGTTAGTATAGTTGGCTTTGTGCTAGCGGTCTACGAGGTAGCTTCAAAGCGCTTCGTGCTGTTGGTTCTTTTTTCTCCTTTTGGCGAATTCTAGTCCTGCTCAGAATATTTTATTTCGTTTGTCGTTTCAGCATGTGCTGCCCTAACTTGTTGCAGTTTCTCGGAATAAACATACCAGATTCGAAATTTTTTTATCCAGGCTTGGTTTGCGAGGGAACTGACTTAATTTCCTTATTTTTCATCTCCACTGCTTCAGGTTTTTAGCTTATTTATGTCCTACATGTGTTAGGAGTATACAGAGAGAAAGTTTAGGGAATACTCCCGCTGGTTACTTTCTGTTATGCAAAATCTCTAAGAGAAAGTATTAGCAATCGTCAAAAGAATTCGAACTCGAGATTTGGCGAGGATATATCTAATTTACAGACCTCCTGATTCCAGCTGATTTGGAATTATGTCTGTCTGTGTGTCTGTAGCACCGTGTCCATGTGTGTGTCTGTGAACACGTGCTTTCAAAAAACTATTAAGAGCTACAGGGATGAAATTTGGTATAATGGTCAACATGTTGTAGGTTTTATCAAATTTTGGACAAAATCAAATCGTAACGAGAGTCTGTCTTTCTGTATGTTCGGGGTCATGCCCACATAACTCAAAACTTGAAAAGCCAGATGGATAAGAGTTACACTTTGTGGTTTTATCAATCATAGATGTAGGTCCGGCTTACTTAAGGTACAGGCCAAATCCGTCAAAGGGGTTGACTGTCTATGGTCAATCGCATGCCTTGTTTGAAAACTAGTCCCTGCGCATGCCTACCAGAGTAGCAATACCTGTGGAAGGGACGCTCCAGAGCAGCAGTTTCCAAAAGCAGAATTCTGGAGTGATTTTGTAGGGAAGCAAACATTTAGGAATCAGGTCTGTACGCAAAAGGCAGAGGTTGAATTTGTTTGATCAGCTTCAAGAGTACGCGTGGTTCAACTTTAGTTTACTTACGTGGAAGTTTGACGCCTTTTATTATTCTAGTTTTCTCTACGCAGGTTAGGGTATACGAGAAAGTTTAGGGAGACCACTCCCCGCTTCAGTTCAAATTATTATATCAAATTCCTTATATATTTTGGTTCAATGACACACTTTTGATATTAAACATAAAATATAGAAATACTGTTCCTAAAATTGAAGTTTTATGATATAAAAGAATTTCATAAAATATTTTTATTTTTTACAAAAGAAATATATATTATTACACAAAACTCCCCCATTTTATGAAAAATATTTTATTTTCTAAAAATATTTTTATTTTTACAGAAAATATATTTATTATAAAACCTTTTATTTTATGAAAAATATTTTTATTTTCAGAAAAAATATTTTCACAAAAGTAACCCTAAAAGAGTACCTGGACCCTGGTGTATGTCGATTTGTCTGGCATGATAACTCCAAAACGCTATGACCAGGTGGATATAAAATTTAGCAGGAGATTCTTCCCTCATATGATACTGTAAACTAGAATATTTGTGTGCCCGTCTAGAGTGAGGGCTTTTCAACATACAACATATCTCAGATCTGATTCACTTGATTTACTAACAGAAACTTATTTGAAAAAAAATCTCATGCATATGAGTGCTTGAGAAATGAAACCAGAGGTGGCAGAAACTTTCTCTCATACGAATAACGCGGGTAGGAAAAATACACCACGTTCCACGGAAAACGTCGGGTATTAGTACTCCCTCAGCATTCAGCATACGTCTTGGGGTGGGAAAATGAAGCCAATATGTAATTTCAACATACTTTTAACCGATTTAGTGAGACAAATCAACAAATGGGGTTTCCAGACTACATGAAATTCTTTATCTAAGTAATTTTGTTAAGAAGTTATGGCGGACAAAGAGCATACAATTATACAGACCGACAGACGCTCAAACCCTTTGGCCGGATTTGGGTACATAGGACTACATTTCTGATAAAACTGTGCTTTTCCAAATTTTATCCATCCTTTATTTGGTTTTAGGTTATGGAATTTCACATGAATGCCAGTTAGTATACGATTATACAGACCGACAGACAGACTTCCCTTGATGTCCCAGAATTTGATAGAAACCTACAGATTTTGTGAAAAGAACACACCAAATTTCATCCCCATATCATCTTACCATTTATTGCCATCTAAAGCCAAAGGGTTTGTAGATATAATTTTTACAACAGGATTATACAGTCAAACCAGACAGTCAGCCCTTTAAATAGTTTCATCCAAGCTTTGATACATTTCAAGCGGCAAGCAAAACTTTGTATTGTGCCAAATGTTATCATCTAATATTCAAGTTTTTTGGATATTATTGTTTTTATGATCGCTGACAGATGAAGACAGATTTCCCGTGATTAGTTTGTCCAAATTCGATGAAAATACAAATTATGCAAGATACACAAGTCTAAACCCTGTATCTCTAATAGTTTTCGGGTATCATTGTGTTCCCAGACATAATTTAAAGTTGTGTGTTTCCGGACTCAAGGAGGTCTAAAACGTGGAATTCGATAAAATCTCAGTTCAATTTTTTTAACGATTACAATACTTTCTGTGTTTACATATTGTGGTAAAAAAAGATTGAAAAAAACGAACTGGTAAATTAATTGACACTAACTTTCAGTTTATTATATTATAGGGAGCAAAATTTAAACATTTAGTTACAAAATTAGCTAGCTTTAAGAACGTTATCCTTTTTTTTATATATAATTTCCTTGTTTTAGGCGCTTAAGATAGAAAATAATAATAATTTTTTCT
>BGPR01019000.1:0-10180 GCA_013235015.1 Araneus ventricosus | reverse complement strand
ACATGCTTACGTAATATTTGAACGGCCCCTTGTTCGTTGCGATAAATGTCCAAACCGACAAGAAAAGTATGTAGCGAAATAGAGAATTACATGTATCATCAGAAAATAAATGCTTTTTTAATTATTTTTTTTACTCGTGTCATTTTTATTTCAAAATAACCCTCGTATTATAATATGCAAACAATCAATAAGAAAAAATAAAGCAAAATTTATTTATAAAAGAAAGCAAAATTTAAAACTGTAACAAGAAAAAATTTTTTCATTATGATACAATAAAATTAAAAAAATAAAAGAATTTAATTGTAAAAATAAATGAAGTTGATGTTTGTTCGTGTGGATTTGCTACCTGGTTTCTCTGTTTGGGGAGTTCGGGCTATGAGAAGCTCTGTCTTAGCCTAAAAGGCTTGCTTCTTACAGAAAATTCCCTAAATATTCTTTTGAATCCATTTCAAATAGTTCTTAACCCCCCTTTTTCTTTTGATGTTTGTTCTTGTGGATTTGCTACCTGGTTTCTCTGTTTGGGGAGTTCGGGCTATGAGAAGCTCTGTCTTAGCCTAAAAGGCTTGCTTCTTACAGAAAATTCCCTAAATATTCTTTTGAATCCATTTCGAATAGTTCTTAGCCCTTGAAAAAGTGAACTAGAATGGATTCCTTGTTTTGTTGTTTGCTTTTCGTTTACTTCAAATTACTCTAGGATTGGTTGTATTACCTTCTTTTTTAAATTTTGGCTTTATTGGTACCTCGTATTATAAGGTAGTTACTTTCGTGCAGATTCAATACCCTAATAACACTGACGCATTCAGTTAGATGCTGAATGACTTGCGTAGGTGTTTGGTATGTGTCTTCAATGTCACGTGAATTGACTCCATTTTAAGGTACTAGCTGTAAGGAAACTTTTAAGTTCCCTAAGATAGGCGTAGTTCGCCATTTTTACTTTCTCGTATACGAAGTATACAAAGAGAAAGTATTGTAATCGTCAAAAAATTCGGACTCGAGATTTTGACGAATCTCCACGTTTTAGACATCCCTGAGTCCGAAAAACACAATTTTGAATTTATGTCTGTCTGGGAACACGATCACTCGAAAACTATTAGAGCTACGGGGATGAAATTTGGTATGTGGTCTTTAAATATAATTTGTAGATTTCTATCAAATTTTGGACAAAATCCGTCAACGGGAAGTCTGTCTGTCTGTATGTTTCGAGGTCATGCGAACGCTATAACTCAAAAACTTGAAAAGCCAGATGGATAAAATTTTATTCACAGTTTTATCGTCATGAATGTAGGTCCGTATAAAATTTTGGGCCAAATCCGTCAAAGTGTTGACTGTCTGTCGGTCCGTATAATTTACTTTTGAAGAGAATCCGTTATCTCCACGCGCATGCGTGCTGGAAGAACGCATTACGGAGTAGCGAATTCCATCAGTTTGTCCTTGAGCCGGTAAGAGAGGAAAATCGTTACGCATCTCTTTGAATTTCATTCTTTGCCTAGATATTTTCAATCACTATAATGAAAAACCTTCTGATAGTCATTGGATTCTGGGTAACAATAGGTTCGAATTTTTTTAGCCACGCGGGGGAAGGGGGAACGGCACCTTTTTGGGGAAGTATACTCGAAAGTTTAGTGGAGAACACTCCCGCTGGTTTGTAGCAAAATAAGAAGATACACTAGCTAGATTCTCCAAGGCCTCTGTCAGACAATAGACCAGCAAGTTACGCAGCGAACTTGACCTACGAAAAGAAAAGAAAACGGGAAGCGGTCAAGCGAGATCACTTAATCCCTTTGTTAAACACAGCGGCGATAAAGAAAAGTTTTTTTATTAGGTTGATTCAGAGACCCAATTGCTTTTCCTTTTTTAATTAAATCAAAATCTCGCTCCACTCGGCTGTGAACATACCGTAAATTAGTATTAAGCTAACATTTGGGGGAGGTCACTGAACTGCTGGGCAACAGGTTGGATAAGCTGCATGGAATCACGCTTGACTTCTGGTGGAGCCTCCAAGAAGAATCACGCAGAAATCTATAGGAATTTTTAAAAAAAAGTTAAGGAAGATTATTACTAAATAGGCTTTATAATCCACAAATGATAGAAACTAATCTAAAAAAAGGTTTTATAATAGGACGATTTCTTTAAATCTGTTGATGTGAAGCCGATATTGTTCAACAAAAGATTATTCGGAAGTTTATCGCTGAAGAATAAATGGAAATAATCTGTTTTTCTTTTAGGAAATTTATATAGATTATTTCATTATCTGTTGTATGGTATTAGGTTTATTAGAAGCTTTTTTATCTATAACGGAACAACTCACTGCTCAAAAAATGTGTTTTATATCAAATGACAGCTGATATGGTGTATAATCAATAATAACATTTAGCGTTGACGCATTGGGCATGGCATAAACGTACCCAAACTGAATATCAACTAAAGAAAACATTATTGTTCTATAACATTTTTTTGAATACAAAGGAATACATGTATTGAAGGAATTTTGAAGTCTTAGTTAATTCGAAGACGGAGTTATCCATTTCCAAGATATATATATATATTCTCAAATATGAAATGTATAAAGTAAAGGTAATCATCAAAAAATTCGATCTCGAGATTTTGATGAGTCTCATACACAATTTATACCTTCAAAAAATTGAATCATATCCGCCCGTTTCAGACTGAAACAGTGGCAAATCCCGGAATCGAGTCGGTGGGGGGGGGGGGAGGTCATAAAAATTTTGTATCGTCGTGACGAATGTCCAACCTCATGGATTATGTAAACCAACTTTACAGACTTTACTCACCTGACCATAAGAATCATAACGACCAATACAATACTTTTGATAATTTAATAAAAAATACAATGAAACAACTAGCCAAAAAATGTCTTCTACCGCGTCAACGCTACAAGTACAAGTGGAATGACTACAAAAATAGGAAAATTTTCGATCCTGTCAAGCTAGAAAGCATTGTTGACAAGTTTTTATTATTTTTTTAAAAAAGGGGAAATTAAGAACTAACAGTTGTAATGATTTCGAATTAATGACCGATCCCGGCGAAAATTGGGGCCGTTTTGCTGCCCCTTCACAAAATTCCACTTCATAAAAAAGGCCCCTACACAAAATTCAAATTCACAAAAACGGCTTCTTTTTTACTTTCTCGTATACGAAGTATACAAATAGAAAGTATTGTAATCGTCAAAAAATTCGAATTCGAGATTTTGACGAATCTCTCTTTTTACTTTCTCGTATACGAACAAAGAGAAATTATTGTAATCGTCAAAAAATTCGAACTCGAGATTTTGACGAATCTCCACGTTTTAGACCTCCCCGAGTCCGAAAAACACAATTTTGGAATTATGTCTGTCTGTGAACACGATACCTCGAAAACTATTAGAGATACAGGGATGAAATTTGGTATGTGGTCTTTAAACATAATTTGTAGGTTACTATCAAATTTTGGACAAAATCCGTCTAAGGAAAGTCTGCCTTTCTGTCTGTCCGCGGTCATGCGAACACTATAACTCAAAAACTTGAATAGCTAGATGGATAACATTTGGTTCACAGTTTGTCATAATGAATGTACGTCCGTATAAAATTTTGGGCCAAATTCGACAAAGGGTTGACTGTCTGTAGGTCTGCATAATTGCATACTTGTTTTACTCAAGTTAGTATGGTTGGCGTTTGACCTTGGCGGTCTATGAAGGAAATTGTAGCGAGCCGCAAACACGCGCTTCGGAAATTATGGGAACCCGAATCGAAACTTCGTTCTGACATTCTCCAGATGGAAGGTATGGGGAAATCTTGAGTGATATCTGCATTAAGATTTCGTACTCAAAAACGTTAAATAAAGTTGTGGTACCTCAGCGTGCGTAAAAATTGAGAACATACGCAATTCTTTTTGCAAAATATTAAGTTTCAGGAATTTGTGAATTTGATATGCTTCATTGTAAATTACTAATCATAATTTTTTTCTCAAAATATCCAGGCCTGGGGTAAATACCCCAAGAATATTTACCTACTGGGTGTTTCCCCACCCCACATTACTTTTCGTATGCGAGAAAGTTTCGGGGATGTCACTCCCGCTGGTTTAACCTGACTTGGTTTTTAAAAGTTTTTGAATGAGACATTGCCCAAAATATATATACGAGTATTCTTTTTACTTTCTCGTATACGAAGTATACAAAGAGAAAGTATTGTAATCGTCAAAAAATTCGAACTCGAGATTTTGACGAATCTCCACGTTTTAGACCTTCCTGAGTCCGAAAAACACAATTTTGGAATTATGTCTGTCTGTGTGTCTGTCTGTCTGTCTGTCTGTCTGTGAACACGATAACTCGAAAACTATTAGAGCTACGGGGATGAAATTTGGTATGTGATCTTTAAACATAATTTGTAGGTTTCTATCAAATTTTGGACAAAATCCGTCAACGGGAAGTCTGTCTGTCTGCATGTTCAAGGTCATGCGAACGCTATAACTCAAAAACTTGAAAAGCCAGATGGATAAAATTTAATACACAGTTTTATCGTCATGAATGTAGGTCCGTATAAAATGTTGGGCCAAATCCGTCAAAGGGTTGACTGTCTGTCGGTCTGTATAGTCGCATACTTGTAACAATTATATCTCCTAAACCCTTTGGCTTAGATAAATAAAAATTGTTATGACGTTTGCTGATATTAATTATAGATCTGTGCTCAAATTTCGTTTCAATCCGTTGGAAAAAAAGGTGTTCAAATTGCATATTTCGTTCAAACTGCATATTGCGACTCTGTTGGCGAGCGTTTGTTTATTTTACTCGAGTTAGTATAGTTGGCTTTTGACCTTAGCGGTCTACGAAATTGTAGCTTCGAAAGCGCTTCATTTCTTCCCATTTGGTTCTTTTTTCTCCCTTTTGGCGAATTCTGATCCTGCTCGGAATATTTTATTTCCGTTTTGTCGTTTCAACGTGTGCTGTGCAAAACTTGTTGCGTTCTCGGAATAAGCAGATTCGAAATTTTTATCCGAGCGAGTTTGCGGGGAACTGACTTAATTTCGCTTATTTTTCATCTCCACTGCGCTAGGGGTTTTAGCTTATTTTATGTCCCTACATGTGTTAGGAGTATACGAGAAAGTTTAGGGGAGACCACTCCCGCTGGTTACTTTCTCGTATACGAAGTATACAAAGAGAAAGTATTGTAATCGTCAAAAAATTCGAACTCGAGATTTTGACGGATATCCACGTTTTAGACCTCCCTGATTCCGAAAAACACAATTTTGGAATTATGTCTGTCTGTGTGTGTGTCTGTATGTGTGTCTGTGTGTGTGTCTGTGAACACGATAACTCGAAAACTATTAGAGCTACGGGGATGAAATTTGGTATGTGGTCTTTAAACATAATTTGTAGGTTTCTATCAAATTTTGGACAAAATCCGTCAACGGGAAGTCTGTCTTTCTGTATGTTCGGGGTCATGCGAACGCTATAACTCAAAAACTTGAAAAGCCAGATGGATAAAATTTTATACACAGTTTTATCGTCATGAATGTAGGTCCGTATAAAATTTTGGGCCAAATCCGTCAAAGGGTTGACTGTCTGTCGGTCTGTATAATCGCATACTTGTTCAGTTTTGAAACTAACTCCCTGCGCATGCCTACTAGTGGCAATGCCTGTGCAAGGAAGGGACGCTCCGAAACTTGGCAGTTTCCCAAAAACAAATTCTGGAGTGATTTTGTAAGGAAGCAAACATTTAGGGAGTCTCGCCAGGTCCTGTTGCGCAAAAGAATGAGCAGAGGATTTGAATTTGTTTTGATCCTTCAAACCACGCGTGGTTCCAACTTTGGTTTACTTGCGACGGAAGTTTATTTGACGCCTTTTATTATTCTAGTTTTCTCTACATGAGTTAGGAGTATACGAGAAAGTTTAGGGGAGACCACTCCCGCTGGTTTCAGTATTATATCAAAATTCTGTATATATTTGGTTCAATGACACACTTTTGATATTAAACGTAAAATATAGAAATATGACTGCTAAAATTGAAGTTTTTACATGATATAAAAAAAATTTCACAAAAATATTTTTATTTTTTACAAAAATATATTTATTGCACAAAATATTTTTATTTTTATGAAAAATATTTTTATTTTTCACAAAAATATTTTTATTTTTTACAAAAATATATTTATTGCGCAAAATATTTTTATTTTTATGAAAAATATTTTTATTTTTCAGAAAAATAATTATTTTTCACAAAAATGTGCCCCTAAAAAATACCTGGATCGACCCCTGGTGTTATGTCGATTTGTCTGTGAGCATGATAACTCCAAAACGCTACAAGCCAGGTGGATAAAATTTAGCAGGGGTCTTTACACCTCATGTATTATTGTAAACTAGAATATTTGTGCCCGTCTAGGGCGGGCTTTTCGCTTGCCAACACTATCTCAGATCTGATTGTCACCGATTTACTAACGAAACTTGTTGAAGAAAATCTCATGCATATTGCCAGAGTGCTTAAGAAATGAAACCAGAGGGAGTGGCCTCCCCGAAACTTTCTCTCATACGAATAACGCGGGTAGGGGGAAAAAAATACACCGCATTCCGGAAAACGTCGGGTGTGGGGAAAACACTCCCTCCAGCATTCGCGCCCTTTTTTGCGTCTTAGAATGAGGAAAACAAAGCCAATATGTAATTTCAACGCCTTTTTTTAACCGATTTAAACGAAAATTGGAGACAAATCAACAAATGGGGTTTCAAGACTACATACGAAATTTCATTTATCTAAGTAATTTTGTTAAGAAGTTATGGCGTTCAAAAGTATACGATTATACAGACCGACAGACGCTCAACCCTTTGACGGATTTGGCCAAAATTTTTATACGGACCTACATTTCTGATAAAAAAAACTGTGTACCAAATTTTATCCATCTAGCTATTTAGGTTTTAGAGTTATAGAGTTCACATGAATGCGGACTAGTATACGATTATACAGACCGACAGACAGACTTCCCTTAGATGGATTTTGTCCAGAATTTGATAGAAACCTACAAATTTTGTGAAAAGAACACGCACCAAATTTCATCCCCGTATCATCATACCAATTTTTATTTATCTAAGCCAAAGGGTTTAATAGATATAATTTTTACAATTATGGGATTATACAGTCCGACAGACAGTCAACCCTTCGACGGATTTCGTCCAAACTTTGATACATTTCATGACGATAAAACTGTGTACCAAATGTTATCCATCTAGCTATTCAAGTTTTTGAGTTATTGTTTTCGCATGATCGCTGACAGATAGAAAGACAGATTTCCCGTAGATGGATTTTGTCCAAAATTCGATAGAAAAATACAAATTATGTGTAAAGATCACATACCAAATTTCATCCCTGTATCTCTAATAGTTTTCGAGTTATCGTGTTCACAGACAGACATAATTCCAAAGTTGTGTGTTTCGGACTCGGGGAGGTCTAAAACGTGGAGATTCGTCAAAATCTCTAGTTCGAATTTTTTAACGATTACAATACTTTCTGTTTGTATAATTCGTATACGAGAAAGTAAAAAAGATTGAAAAACAGAACTGGTAAATTAATTGACACTAACTTTCGGTTTGTCCCTGTTATAGGGGGTAGAAGACAAAATTTAAACATTTAGTTACAAAATTAGCTAGCTTCCCAGAACGTTATCCCTTTTTTTTATATATAATTCCTTGTTTTAGGCACTTAAAATGAAAATAATAATAATTTTTCACGCAAAAAGTAGGGGGAGCGACCGCCTCCCCTCCCCTCTACTCGCCGCCACTGTGTTGGATCCAACTGGTCAATGGGAAAATATCCAAAATGTATCATCGATTCTTTTCACTAAAGGCAAAATGCACCGTTTTGTGTAAGAGTATACGAGCAAGTCGAGAGGAGTATACGAGAAAGTCGAGATGAGTATACGAGAAAGTCGAGATGAGTATACGAAAAAGTCGAGAGGAGTATACGAGAAGTGGAGAGGAGTATACGAGAAAATGGAGAGGAGTACACGAGAAAAGGGAGAGAAGTATACGAGAAAATGGAGAGGAGTATACGAGAAAGTCGAGAGGGGTATACGATAAAGTCGACAGGAGTATACTCCAGCTAGTTTTTTATCTGAACTTAGCAGTGCTGAGAAACCTCAGTTCTACGCAATGCGAAAATGGAAATCGGAGAAAACTGTCCATATTAATTCTAACTAGTTTTATTTATCTTTCCTAATTGGATATACTTTCTTAACCTTTTCGAAGGCGGTGGGAAGAATATTTCCCACCTAATTGATCAATTTCTAAAAAACAAGGCAGGCTATTTTAAATTTCTCAAAGAATTTTTCGATGAAAGGAAATCCTAGACGTTCCAATTTCTTATCTCAAACCACAACAAAGTGTCTTGAGATTTTAATTAATTATTAATTAATAAGATTAATTAACAAAAGATAATGTCATCCAATAAGCTAAATGAATTTCTTTCCTTAAATTTACCTCAACCCCAAAGTTATTTTACTATACCATTACTAGAAAAATAGTAGAATACAAAAAAAGAAGGAAAAAAAAGAAAGAAAAAAAAGAAAAAAGAAAAGAAAAAGTTTAATTAATTTTTAATTTTTTAATTTTTAATATCTTTTGTTAAATTATATTAATTGTAACTACTACTAGAAAAAAATGGCCCTTGATAGGGTTAAGTTGCCATTGTACATAAGGTTCGCACGAGAATGGGAATTTTTCTCTACTGGAGAGCAACTAGATACAATAGAATATATTTGAAAAGAAAACAACGAGACTTCACTAGGTCGAAATGAATTTGAGTTTTTTGAGGGTACCGACATGCATTATGCACCAGAGTTTTACCATCTGACCAGTAGAGAGTGAAAAAAGAAAGCTAAAAGAAAAATAAAAGCAAAAAAAGAATGCATTAAGGCTGAAAGATTATATCAACGATAAACGAACAAACTGTAAATGATGTTTGAGTAATAAAGAACTCTTCTTAATCTCTTGAGAAATATCGCGATATGTCATCAATGATCACTTACTTGATAAGAGGATGCTGTTTCTAGCACTTTTTTATACGCCTTTTGAGCACTTGAATTTCTAAGTAACGTTTGGAATTCAACACATACTTTTCGGACTGACTTGTATAATCATGCTTGCCATTGACTTTATGCTGGCTATCATCAGTGGTATAGTAGCAAAATAAACAGTGCCGGGATGCTCTATAATCAGTGCCGGGACGCTCTAAGAGCAGTGCCGGGACGCTCTGAAAGCAGTGCCGGAACGCTCTGAAATCAGTGCCGGGACGCTCTGAAAGCAGTGGCGGGACACTCTAAAAGAAGTGCCGGAATGATCTAAAAACAGTGCCGGAACGCTCTAACCTGGAACCTGGGTGAAAAAATTCACGATGTTTTAAGGACGTTTTCACAATTTTTTCTGATTTATTTCTCGTTGAAAGAAAGAAGTGCCGGAACAGCGTTCCAGTGCGTTCCGCCTCCACCACACTCCTGGCTATCATAAATTAAATTGAAAATGATGGCGGAAAAATCTGAGATTTAAAAATGTGCCAATATTTTCGGAAAAAGAGACGTAATCATTTAATTTTTTCAGAAAATAAAAAGTAAATGGTAAAATATTTCAGTGAAAAAAAGAGTTTATCAGATATTCAATTAACGACTATTTCTCTCTGGCAGTTTGTTTTATCACAGGTACTCAAAGAAGACAATTCATGATCATCTGGTATACTTTAAAGACGCCGATCAGTTTCAATTTTTGCATCATACAGAAGGATAAAGAATGCGCTGTTGCGTTTGTCTTTTGACTGAAACGTTATACGAATTGATCCCATTACTACCCTAAACTGAGAGATGAAAAACGTGCTAATCTTTATTAGAGTTATCCAGAAATTGCGGTAACGCTCACGTGGTTTGGTTTGTCTACGAGCCAAACAGATTCTGACTGTGTGTGCGTCTACGAATTAGCATTTGGTTTGTCTACATTCCAAGGAGATTCAGAAGGTGTGTGCGTCTACAAATAAACATTTGGTTTGTCTACGTGCCAAGGGGATTGAGACGGTATGTGCGTCTACAAATTAGAATTTGGTTTGTCTACGTGTCAAAGAGATTCTGACGGTGTGTGCGTCTGCAAATTAGCATTTGGTTTGTCTACTTGCCAAGGAGATTCTGACGGTGTGTGCGTCTGCAAATTAGCATTTGG
>BGPR01018999.1:0-29968 GCA_013235015.1 Araneus ventricosus | reverse complement strand
GCAAATAATTGAAGAGTTCAGAGTTAAAGTGGAGCAAGTTCATGCATGTCTTCTCACGCTGCTATGATGGTGAAGAAATGTTGTACAGTGAAACATCGATTAACCGTCGCCGATCGGAACAGGGCTGTGACCGATAACCGAATAGACGGATAACAGAGATCTCTTAATACATATGCACAGTAAGGTGATTTCACTCCTGGCTTGGGAAGAAAATGAAAATAAAATCCTTTAGAAATGAATAATACATATTTCATTTAATTTCACAAAATGATCATTATAAACTTCTCTATAAGAGTAAAAATGTAAAGAAACTCATCGTAAACGTATGTTTTTATATGATGACGGATAATAGAAACGGCTGAACGAATGACGGTTAATCGAAGTTTTACTTATTTCCTGAGCAAAAATGGCTCTAGTCCATACTTCAATTTTGTATACACCAGGCAACAAGAACAGTTAGAAGTAGGGATGGGAAAAAGGTACCGTTTTTTTTCTGTTTTATTTTGTTTCGGTTAATCGGGTTTTTTTCAGTTTATTTTTTTGCCCCGGATTAAACCGGTTATTTTTTTAAATCCACAACCCGGGTCGGAAGACAGACTCGATTTTAGGTTCGATTAGACTAAAATTTACCAAGTTATAAAGCTTTGAATTTCATCATCTTAGGCCAATCACCAACAACCGCTTCCTCGAGGCGTCTTCTGGTTGGCGGATTACTAAAAGAGTCTTTATGAACAGATAAATATTGGCCAATGGATTGGTTTCCTGCAAAAACAATACTAATAAAAAAAATTGTCTGCAAACGGCGTCTGTTTTTTGTAGCCTAAAAAATATATCTTTAGACGGAAGTTCTGTGGCGTCCGAAAGATTAGTATCTACGTTGAATGATGTTTCCGATGAGAGGGTCAACACACATTGTTGAAAGAGTCTTTATGAGCAGATTAGATGATTAATATTTGCCAATTAATTAATTTCTTGTGAAAACAATCTTAATAAAAAATATTGTCCTTAATACTTACTTATTGCAATAATTACTCATTTATTATTATTACATATTGTATAAATTACTTATTTTTAATCTTTACTTATTACATTAATTAATTATTGTATTAATACTTACTTATTGTATATTATTATTAACAATAAATTCTATCCATAACCCAGGTAGCACATAATATTGTCTAATATCACAAAATTCGAGAAAGCAAAATTATACAATATGTTTCCCAATATTGAAACAGTGTAAAACATAAGACTTTTTCAATACTATACGATGTATTTTTCATAATATTGGATAATGTCATATAATGTTGTATAATATTATACCATATTAAATAATATTGCACTATACTGAATAACATTATATAATATAACAATATACTGAATATTTTAAAAATACATTTTAGAAGCATGGAAAAATATTAATCACTTAATTCCGAAATGCTCAACTTCTAGGTAACACTTAGTTATTTTTTGAACACATCTACTTACAGCGAGCTTTGAACCCGGGGCCTTTTGCTTACCAGGCTGGCACCTTACCACTGGACCACCGAGACTTGCAGCAGAAAGTGTAAATGTTGATAATAAAATGTAGTTACAGAGTTCGGATCTCTACGAAATTTCATGTAAATTCAAAATTAGTTCTGAATAATCTTTTTAATTAAATTACCTTTTATCCTTACAATTTCGAGTTCAAAATGAAATTTGAAGTCAAAGAGGAAGCAATTTCAGCTTTTATATCTAAGTTTGCTAATTTAATAAATTAAGGCATTAAGGTTTATATATATTTATAATAATATGTTTGAAAATTTTTTAAATAATTTTGAAATTTATTTGTTCCTCTTTCAATGTATTACGATACGCCTTTAATATTTATAATTACAGTATTGATTGAAAATCAAATACAAGATTCGAGCAATAAATCACGTGCATATTTTTGCGATGAGAATAACGCTCAAAATTTTTATTTACAGAACAATAGATAATCCATATGTGAGAGCTGTTTTATGGTTAACTTCCTTAACTGAATCCGGCCCGCTTTTTATATACAGTGAAACAAGATGATTGTATAAACATTATTATTCAAATGAACATTTTCTAAAATATTTTTTCGGACATAAGATCCAACGCTGATAAATATAGTGTTACAGTATGATCATGCTGGCATCCGCTGACGAGAAGAATAACTTCACCTTAAAATATTGAACAACGCTGATAAATGTAGTGTTACAGTATGATCATGCTGCCATCTGCTGACAGTAAGAATAACTTCACCTTAAAATACTGATAAACGGCGATAAATGTAGAAATTAAAATATTGTATGCATTGTATTATATAATATGATATAATATTCAGCATCTTAAGAATAATTGTTCCAGTGAAGTTTTTTGAAATAAAACCTCCAATCGAGTGATATCCTGAGTTAAAATGAAGATTTTTTATAAAAAATCATTGTTTTTATATTATTTGTGAAAGTTTAGTATCTCGGAAATACTGATACATACAATACAATACTTTGTTACAGTATTCGGTGTTCCTCGGTGTTCATAATATTATATAATATTTTGCAAATACTATATAATATTTCTGTGCTACTGGGGAGGAAACGTTGCTTTAAAAAAATGAAAACAGATTTTTTCAAAAACAGATTATTTTTAGCGGTTTTAACCGCCAGGTTAAACCGGAGATGGGAAAAAAAACACGTTTTTTTTTAATAAAGTCCATGGCTAATTAGAAGTCCGCTGCTTTTAAATGCAGCGAATGAACTTTGAGATCTGCATTCTCAGAAATGAATCTCATAGACTTGGTTCACTTTAAATCTGAACCCAAGAATTGTAGGAAGTTAGCATGTCCAATTTCAAATATTGTCAGAAAACGATTGCAGGATTTTGTTATAGTATAGTTTAGTCCTAGTTATAGTTATAGTTTAGTTATAGTCTATTGAATAATTTCAGTAAATTGCACAACCTTACTTTTAATCTACTAAAATATCAAAACTACAGTTTCAGCCTTTATACATTCATGAAATTGTAGGTATGATAAAAGAAGAAATGTTACTCTCGTTTTCGAAAAACCCAAATCTTTGAATGCAAGAAAGTAATCTGGTATTTCAGCTTCTTCATTTTCTCCAGAATGAAAAAAGAATGAACCAATACAATGGATAGTCTACATTTAACCATTAATAGAAATCCTTAATGGTCGTGAGGTTCCTGGAATCAGACAAAGAACCAAACATTTTGTTCGATGAATTCGAATTTTTTATTCTTTTGTTTCCTTCAAGAAGATTCAATTTTTTCCTTGAAATGACAGCATCCATTTTTATTTTCACGGAATGATAAAATATCCGATAGAAAATAATCTATCTGATCGATATGGTCCTTAGAGGAAAGTATATGAATAAATTTAATTTAGGATTTTACTTTTGACAAAAGATGTGATATCCTTTCAGGAAAGAATTTCCTAAAACCTCTTTGTGAACTACAATTTAGGCAAAACTGATAACCGCTATTTGACACCTATACCGCAAAAATTACCAGTTGAAGCGAAATGTGGGAATTGGGTTATGGTTTATAAAATGGTATAACTCAAGTGTCAGATTTCTGTTCCAATATGTTTAACAAACAATTTTCGCTTTACTGTTTAAATTTTGAAATTGGTTATATCTAATTTTAATAATTTATACAATCTGTCGAGTGATTTACTTCGTGAAGCAACGTTATACAATCACAAACAAAAGTATTCTTGGAATGGAATTACAATAAACTTTTAAGTATTTTAATGAGCTCAAAACTGTATACTAATTATTTCTATATTATATTATGTATCTTATGTTTGTACAGTTGCGCAGCTGCAGGTTTTGCCGCCCGGTGCGAAATTGCAACATGCCGTTCTTCCTTTACGAGTTATATAGTGCACATGAAACTTAAAATCAAAATAATAATAAATTCGAGGGGTGGGGGAGAATGTTTTGTTATTAATGTAATTCGTCGTTTCCTGCCCTCTCTACCTGCAGATAGATTGCGAAATCGCACGTCCACCACCAGTCTTTCTTTTACATATCAGTAATTTACCTACAAAATGCAAAAATTCGATGTATTTTATGTTCTCGGATTCTGAAAACATCCGCACTTTTGCGCATGCGCCAGACGGACCTATTTTCACCAAAATAGGGGTGAGGTAAAAAATGGAGGGGGAGTTGTTTACACTTAACTTAGCGTGACCTAACAAACAACTCCGGAAATGCATTCAAGATGACATACGATATTCATACGATATCTTTACGATCTTGTGTGGTATTCAGAATATCGTAGCAACATCGTGGAGATATCGTAGAATATCTTGTACTAATAGGGTATAATAGTCATTTCTGTTATGTACACAAAGATTATTTTTGGATGGTCGCGATGATAATCATCAATGTAACCGGTTGTAATACATTTTCTATTCTCCTTTTTCGTCGCAACGAACAACACTAACAGCCCCGAATCATGAAGCTGCAACTATAAGAAACAATGTAACTTGAGGTAACATTCTACCCTTTCACTGTACTCATCTAATAATTCCTATTGTTCATATTTTATTTTATATTCGGTTTTCAAATCTCTTTGCATCACTATAGTCTTCTCTGTTTTTATATAGTTAAGCTCCATTTTATGTGTTTTTATATCTCTTAATGTACTTTTTTTTGCTTATGCTTTTCAATAAAGTTTCACACATACCCATCCAAACGACAGGGAGCCGTCTAGGCTCCGAGTTCGGGGGTATGCTGTGGTCTTAAGTACACAAAGATTGAGCTAGTTGCCCCGCTGCTCTTCTTAGTTATAAAATCGTTTTCTTACATGCCTTATTTTGCCGGCCATTGCGAAGTTTCTCCCGGGGCGAACCGTCCCTTCCGTTCCTTTAGCTGTGCGACTATGTTTGTATAAATATTCCCAGATCAAAAAGTTCTGGATTTCGTAATACAGGCTGTCCCTGAGAAATGTATATGTCGTAGGCGAATTGAGATAATCCGGCTTATTGCAAAATGACTATATTCTTTGCAGGCTCTTTGCAATAAGCCGGATTACCTCAATTCGCCTACGACATTTACATACTTTGAATAACTGCTACATAAACAATTAAAAACATAAGATAAGCAAGATAGTTATTGGCACCTTAAAGGCAATATTTATACAATTAATTCATGGAAAAAATTGTGAAAATTGTTCGATTAAGTTGTGATTCATTGTAGCTTTTCTAGAATTATTACTCTGCTGCAAGCTGAATAAATGGTTCCATATAAAAATTATATCTTCAAGGTACTTTGCAATAGACTGAGAATAAATAGTTCAAAATTGGTTATTTATACCTTTTGGATGAGTATTTGACGCCATAGTTGTTGTTATCCCTTCATTCTTAAATTGTTTACTTTTAACTGTCTAACTTAGATCATTGTAAAATTAGTTCAAAATCGGTTGTTGATACCTTTTGGATGAATATTTGACACCATAGTTGTTGTCATTCCTTCATTCTTATTTTGTTTACTTTTAATTGTCTAACTTAGAACAGATAAAATTGAACATTGGCATGAAAGCTTATTTTTTAAAATTACAGATTAGGGTGTAAATAACTATCTTGTGCACCCTATAGCAAAGGTTCTTAACTAAAATTGATTTATAAAAATGTAGAATTTTGTTAGTTACATAATTGTTGATCGTTGTTACCCGGCGGCTTAAAACCTATCCATAATTAGGCATACCAACTTGGATGATTTTCTTTCAATGGATGCTTTTAATTTTTCGGTTGTTATTGGTTTAGAGCGACGGACATTTTGTTTCCTTTATCTCCACAAAAATGGATTTCACGCGGTGAGTTCCAATAAGTGTGGGTGGGCAGGCAGAATCCCTCTTCTCTCTTAATATCTAAAAATTTTATATCCACCAAGCTACATCAACATGATACATAGCGTCGGTGTAATTATCCGCAGGTGCTCCAACCTGTTGGAAGTATAATTCTTTATTCCTAAGTAGCTGTTCGATGAGTGGCATATTTCATTTCTTTATTAATTGCTGGTGATATATTGCGTCAGTTTCTTTAGTAATATTTGGTGAGCTTTACCATTCTCCAGTATTCTTAAACAAGTAAGACCCTTGTTTGACAAGCTTTGACAACCAAACTATACAGTTCAACACTTGATGACGTTCCACTGGCAAACGAGTATAATCAATTTGCCATCGACTGTAATAATGAAGATATAATAATACAATTAATTTATGAAAAAGTGTTTTCTTAATTATAACAGTAATAAAGGAAAATTTATTGTATTAATAATTTGACTGATGGAACTATCGATGACTGACAAGATTTTAAATATTTATATTAATGAATTCGAATTTGAATCTCTAACGTATGTTACTCATTGTTTATGTAGCAGCTGTTTATCTGTACACATTCTTTGGACAACTTGAAGTAACAGCTATATAATACTGCACAGGTGTATGCATGTTCTATTACGAGAGAAGCAGAAATATTGAAATTTCTCGAATTAGAAGTTCATAACACTCCACTTTACCTTCTATCTGGTGTATCTAATGTGTGAAATGAAGCACCCATATTTTTTGTGCCTAAGTTCAGGTTTTACCGAGAAAGTTGTGAGACCTCTAGTAGATTCCTGGCTCCCTACCCCTCACACTAGGGTATCGTAGTTTTTTTCTCTAGTGCTCTTTTGGTGTAGGTGAAGGGCACGTTAATCTGGTAGATGAGTTTCCCCGATTACGTTTGTATCTTTGATTACCCAAGTTTTTCTCAACATTTCTTTTCCTACTAGAAAATCACCCGCCATGGCATGATGGGTGCAAATTGCCTCTTCATTCGAGAGATTTCCTTTTAAATTTGACATGTTTAAATAGCTATATATACGAGATAAATGTTTAACATTGATTGAAAATAAATAAAATAAACATATTATTTATGACAGGAAATATTTTTTTATTTACATATTATTTAAATATTTTTTTATTCAAAACACCTCTTAGTAAACAACATTCCGTGTGAAGTATTTTTCGTTGTTTAATAATTTTCCTTGTACATTAGATGTCTTTGTGTGAATTTTAACGTGATTGGGAATCCTAGACCTTGAAAGTGCAACGTAGAGCTGTCCATGTGAAAAGACAGGTTCATCGAGGTAAATTCCAACATGATCGAAAGTTTGACCCTGCGATTTGTTGATAGCCATCGTGTAAGCAGGAATTAACGGGGACTGGCGGCGGTTGAGAACGAATGGTAGATTCACGTCACTGGTAGCTAATTTAATTCTTGGAAAGAAAACAACATCGCCACGATTGCATCCAGATACAATTGACAACTATATCACGCGCATGATATAGTTTCGCCTGTTTGTGGAGGATCTGGGCTTATTATATTGGTAATATCTGCAAAAGTTCGTATACCTGTATCACAGCCCTTAATTCAATATATTGGTCGTCATTTCCAATATATTGTTTCAAAAATGTCGATTTATTTCAGGCTCGCATCGACAACAGTTGTCATTGCTAAGGAACCTTATGGGAACACAAGCATCAACTCCCTCCTGAATTCCTGGACATTTTGTTAATTGGAACTGCATGGAAATAAAAAATATCATGTAAAATCGTAAATATAGCTTTTTATCACAGAATAGCTCAGTTTTCTAAAATTTTCCTTAAGCGTTAAAAAAAATTAAGCTTACAGATGAGTTGCGCACTAACGAACGTTAATGTAAAATAAGGTTTCATGACGGTTTCTTGTTAAACGAATGAAGTAAATAATTAAAAGTTAGAAAATTTCTAGACTTGTTATGATATACAGTGACCTGTTAGGCAGTTGTTTTTCTCTGGTATTTTGCAATTTTATGTAATACAGAGAGATTGAATTTTTAAAATCTTTGCAAAAAATATGATTTTCTGTACTGAAGGAGTTTTGCTAGTTTGGAATAGTAATGAATTAGGATTAGGTGCTATGTCATATGATATTGATCTGTTGTGCCTTAAAGACATATCGTTTTTCAGAAGTAGCACGCCCTTTCTACTAATCTTTGCAGATTGCTAAATATCTGAAAACCTTTGCGCAGTTTTTTGAAAATATATACAGAAGGCTTTCTTTTCAAAACTATAGGCAAAAATATTTTGAAGTTCAACTTATCTGCTAGAAGCCTATTCGTACTTTAACTGATATTGCGGAGACGAAATAGAAATGAAAATGTTCAATAATTTCCTTACTTTTAAAAACAAAAGAAAATTAGTTTCTGTACAATTTTTGTTAAACTCATGTCTACCTATTTCAATTCTGGCTGAAAATGTTTCTTTTATAAAAAATATTCTCAGAGAAATAATGAAAAAACATTTTAATGATCTGTCTGAGAGTTTGGATGTCTTTTCCTTTTTGTTGTTAGGTTTTCTAAATATCTTAATTTGTTAATAGAGACTTTACAGTTAGCGAAAATAAAATACTTGAACCATCAAATTTTGTCACAGCTTTTGGTAAAGAAAATACTTGAACCATCAGGCTTTGTCACAGCGTGTGGTAATTAAAATACTTGAATCATCCAGCTTTGTAATAGCATTTATTTCCACGGTTATAAAGAAAATATTAATACATATTTAATGTATCAGTCCAAGCGATATTTTTGGCACTTGCCATTGGAACACCAAAACAATCTTGTCTCGGTTTATGCACAATATTTAAACTAGTTAATTCATTCATGAAAATATTGCTTTTGTAGATTTCTTACTTTATATGTTCATGTCATTCAGTTTCATGCAGGCTGTATTCAAAAATATGCCCGGAAATATTTCTTCCCTTATTCCTTCATTTAAACAAAACATTCTTAAGATAAACTTGCTGTCTTTATGAGGGAGAGTAATTTTTTCATTAAATACAACGTACAACAAGAAACTATTTCATACCAAAAGAATGTGCTTCAGAGGTTGTATCGTGCTCCAAAATTCAAGTATCCTTCTTTTTCTTCAAGTATCCTTAAAACACTGTAACGTAGAATTTCTCTCACCTAAGAAGAGACAAAACTGTTACTGTCTTATTCCCATATTTACCTGCAATGTGTTCCTAAGTACCAAACATGTACCTATTTACGAAGTTCTTACTAGCCATATTTGAATTTTTTTTCGTTACATACCATGTAGCAGGGCTATTACACGTGTGGCAATCTTGGATATGTTCCCCTTTCTGTTTTATTATTTCACTGTTTCACTAAATAATTTTACCATTCTTCTGGTTCTCTGTCATTTTTCATTCCTCTCTTTATCACAGTCTTCGTTCTTGAATGCAGTTCACGCAGTTTTCTACCTAGAGGTTCTTCTGTAATGTGGAAATAAATTCCACGAATGTGTTTCACTCGAAATGGATGTTGTTTGTTTTTCTGTCTGACGGAAGTTTAATTTCTTCGTAATTATTCTGGGCTCTTCTAAAAATACGGAACAGGTAGTTACTAAGAATTTAATTCAGGCTCACTTTATATAGTACTGAAGCAATGCAAACCGAACAATGAAGCAACGTGACATTAACCAAACTAGTATACCGACTTACGAGATTAGATAAATGAAAGCGTAAGCCCATTCATAAAGTTAGATCTTGCTTTTTGAGGGAATATATTTAAATAATGTAATTCTCATGCAGATAACTTTTAAATTTATTGTATTATCATATTAGCATGTTCTGAACTTACTTCATTCACAAAATTCTTAAGCCAGGTTATTTTTGGCTAAATACTATACAAGGCAATAAATCTGTCTACTTGTCCAGAGAGATCTAGTTTTCTTGTAACAGAGGTAGTCCTAAGTCCTACCTCTGTTACAAGAATGTGAGACAATTCCATAAAGAAGTCAAACAGTAAGGCAAATTATATTATGGCCGTCTGTCAGAGTACCTTTCAGTCATGCTATCTGTGGCTCAAAATTTAGGCAGGGTAAAATAAACGTGCGGAGAGTGATTTTTAGTTCATAGCTCACAAATACTACTTTCAACAATCTCCAAAATCTCATTAGCCATTCATCTGTGGAATTCACTTGGATTAGACTCTGTAATGGAATCGGTTACATAACGTTAAAAAATTTTTTTTGTAGCAATTGAATATCTAAAAAGACAAAACAAATATACTCATACCAAACCTTCTAACATTTTTTAAAGGCTCACCAGCAAACTTCTCTGAATTTATAAAAATAATAAAATAAAAAAATGAAAATAAAAATTGTAAAAATGCATGAAAACAATTAAAAAAATTTAAAATACTAAGAAAAAATTATGAAAAATTTACAAAAAAATTATCACGTTTTTAGTTAGTGTATCCCACACTAGATGGAGATAGGTGCACACACCTGTTTACTAAGTAGATTTTTGTAATGGCTTTCTTTCTTTTCTTCCACTCCTCAGCTTTAGTAAGAGGTAAGAGATTTTAAGCCCTTCTTTTCATACTTTAAAAAGACTGTTTTTAATTACTTATTTGTGGATAAATTTGTTTCTTTCCATTATATTCCGGGGTAGGTTCAGGCCTTAGAGGAAAATTCTTATTAAATTCAGACCTTAAAGTCTTTTTCCTTCACAGAAAACCTATTCTGGTTTTGATTCTGCATGGTTGAATGGCCTCTGATGACGTCATCCACCGGATTCTTACTCCTCATCATTGTTTGTTATATTTTCGTATTTTTAACTCTTCCACAATTAAAACTTCCCTTAATTCGTATATATATTTTTGTAGCAATCATACTGTTACAAAACTGTAATGTCGCTTTCCTGCCATATTAGACATATTGTTGGAAAGAGACATTTACAGATATTTTATGGATTCCGGAGAAATGGAAGACATTGACCCCCGACCTTGGCGACAAAATGTAGGATTGCGAAAATTCTGGAATTTTCTTCCTATCTCTACTAGAAAAGGAGTTATTGGGAATCTTCGAGAGTTTTCTATGTGACGTCACACTGTTAGATTGCAAATATGCAATTGCATCCTTTTCGGCTTTGCCAGTACTTTTTAAATAATTGATATTTTTCACCACCAAATTTCTTTCTTGTCTTGTGGCAACTTTTAACTTATCAACGGTTTTTTTTAAAGTTTCATTAAATTTCTTAACAAATCATTTTTCTTTTTTCAGTAATTAACTTAATTATTAATCGCTTTAACTTTTTATGCAATTTGATTTAATGGTTCAACGTTTATCAAGTCTTTAATAATTTTTATTACAACGAACTATTTGCTCGCCATTTTAACGGCGAAAGCTTTTGGGTGTAATCTCGTCCGCGCGTCCCCTGACTGGGAGACTTTTCTTTGTGTAGTGTATATTCACTTACTACACAGAGCAACGAGGTCGTGCGTCTGGAGAACCGTGTACCGGTGATTTTTTCATTCGTTTCTCGTCCTCGCAAGGCGTACAGACGGTTGAGAGAGAAGTTTCACTTTGAGGCGGTAAGAAGCAAAGAATTTGAGTTGAAGCCACTCAGTCTTCACATTTAACCAAAGATGAGAATGCAAGTGTTAATGAATACTACAAGCTACATTTTTTTGTTACAAAGAATGACTGCGGGCCATCTGAGTGGAGAGTAGGCCTAAAGATATTTCATAGAGACTTCATTCTCATAAGAACTCTCAATGAGTTTTAGAGGTACGAGACTGCATTACGACTGTGAGCAAACAAAAAAATCTATTCTAAAGTGAACGTTTACTTTCATCTAATTCTGGCCTGAACTTTTTTCTTCAGCTTCGTGAAATAATTAAAAGATCTAGTTTTCTTATCTCACCGATAATATCATGATATCTCAAACGATTGTGTTTTTTTTTATTTTTAATGCATTATAAAGTATTTCAGTTTTTTTAAACTCTAAAGCATAAAGTGATACTTTGCTGAAGTATATTTTGATTATTAATAGCGCTACTGTATAAATCTAAACGTCTGCAGCAAAGTGTTAACATTTTAATACATATGTATTGTGTAATTCTAGATCTCTCTGTGATGCTATGTGCATCGGCAAAATCAAATATTGTGATATATTATATTGTCATATAATCTAGAAAAAACTTTTTGTTAAAGTTGCCAAATTAATCGAGTTAAAAATTTGCAAATAAAAGCATATTAGTCAGGAATCTAGATCTCTTGTCTCGTTTCTATTAGTGCAACGGCGCAATGAAATTTCTCTCAGGAATGTCTACCACTATTGGTCATGCTTTCCAGATAGTAACGAAAAGGTGGATAACTACATAAGTGTAATATAATTACACCATATTTTAGTACCATCTTTTCTTCTTCTCTTTTTGCAGCATTTGACATCTATTAGCGCACCTAACATATAGTGCCGTAACATTTACTATTTATCAAATCAGAATCTTTCATATTTAATAGCAACCCTCTTTTAGCAGACTCTAACACACACCCTGTCGGGAAGACTATAAATACCGGGATACCCAAACGAGGAATAATCTCTTTGGATTTTTGTTCGTATTGCCAGTTTTGGTCAGCTGTTAGACGTTGAGGGATATTGTTCGTGCTGTTACTGTTATTATTAGTGATTTTGAGTCTGGTTTTGTTGCTAATTTGTACAAGTGCTGTTTCTCTGGTCATCTGTGCTGTGTGTTTCCTGGAATATTCGTGAATAAAGTGTCGTTCTCCATTATTCTGCTTATTGGACTGTTTTCACCGTACAGCTACTGGACTATTTACATCACAATATTGATATGAAAAGCACTTGCGAAACTGAATTATAAAAAATAAATGTATAATTTTAAATACCTATTCTTTTTTAACATAACAGCGATCACAAACATGTAGAAAGAACTTATCTTAATTTTTTATCTGTTATCATTCACTGAATACTGTGTGTGTATTATATATTTTTTCTTTTCATATAACAAAATATCTTTCAAAAGTTATTTCAGAACACTGAATAAAAGATATGACTCTATTAAATTTAACTGATGTTAGGAAAATGAATACAATTCCTTAATGAATTTTATCCCAACTATACGAAACCCTATTCAGACAAAGTTTACAAAGGAGGCTGGCGAACATTCCACTCTATAAATTTGCGTATAAACTGAGAATGGTGATTTTGTTAGATCATCAGCTGAGATTTGCATAACAAATGGCCTAAACTAACAGTTATTTTCTCTTCTAAGTTGAGGGAAGTTTCTGTCCCTTTCTGTATATGAGATTTGACATGAACAAATATTTCGAATCAAATCCCAAGCGTAATTTGAATCAGTTTCAAATGCGTCTCGAATGCAAAGTTTCATTGGGCTCCAAAATAATAGAAAGGAGTTCCTATTCAGGAAAATTCAAAACAGACACAACTTTATGTTTGTGAAAATAAAACAGCAATGAATTTCAAAGGATCTTCGTCGAAAGCATTTCAGGTATCCGGGGTTCCAAAACGCGTGGATGCAAATAGACTCATAAAGAAACAGCTTTCCTCTGGACAGGAAATGCATCGCATTTTGTTATTCAGCGATATTGCTTTCACCCAAATTTCACTACACACGTTTTGCCTATTACGGCACGAAAAAAAAGTAACAAAAATGTAAATCACTAAGGAATAACACTTCAACGAAAGCGAAGTTCTTTCTCGTTCTTTCTGTCTATTTTTTAACCATATTGTGTTGCACGAAGGTAATAAAATAAGACTTCAAAAAATCGAAAAACTGAAGATTTGATGCCCGTTTTTATTTATCTACTATCAAAATATACGATCTACAATCAATTATTAAGCGTTCGGAAAATGTAGTGAAATTCATGCATTTCACTCTTTGAGCGCTGTATACTTATCCTGATTTTTAAATTTTTTTCTATTAATAATACCTATGATAGTCAAAAGACGATGAATAAATCTTGGGAAATTTATTTTACTTAAATTTATTATACGTGAAATGTGAGAAACATATTATTTTCAATATAAAATCAATTCAGATCATACATTGTGTGATTAAATTTTTAGTATTTTTTGAGACCTATCGTTTTTCAAACACCCTGTGAAAATAACGATGATTGATATTTTAACGAAGTTGAAAAATTTCTGTAATTTTTTTAAATAACAGTTGTAGTCAAGCTTTGATTAATTCATCATTATTTCTTAAAGACGATGCCAAATATGCATTCAAATCCAAATCTAATTTTGCAACACATTGAGAGTAGTCTTTATCATTAAGAAAGTTGTAAATTATAGTAATGAAATCATTAAGCTACAACAAAAATCAATTTTAAAGATATTTCTGCTTTTTCACGATTTGAATATTATAATTTATTTTTTGAAAATATCAATTTATCTTCCCAATGCTTTCTAATCGTTTGTAGTTAAAAATATCTAAGAATTTCAATTTGGAAGAATGAATACTGTCTGTTTGTCATTTAACAATAAATTGTATTTGGGCAGATATCATAAGGAGGAAAGTCTGAAATAAATTTAGAGTGATCTTAATTTGTCAAAGATAAGCATAAGAAGTGGAACTATTCCATTTTATCCTCTATATATATCCTGCATAAATTTCTTTTCAAATTCGTTTCTCAAAAGAAATTAACCCTTTTTAAGGCCGTGGGAATATACTTCCCTCCAAATTCATCAATTTTTAAATGCATTTTTTAATTTTGGCGTAAGTTCTCGCCAAATGTTTCGACGAAACAAAAACCTGGATGTTCCAATTTCTTATCTCAAACGATGACGAAGTGTCTTGGTTTGGCAATTAATAATTAATTAATAAAATTAATTAACAAAAATAATGCCATCCCATAAGCTAAGAATTTCTTTTCTTGAATTAATCTCAATGACAAAGTTATTTTATTACACAACTACTAGAAACAATGGCCTTGTAAAGGGTTAAACTTATTTTATGTTGTAAAAGATCATGATAATAATCATCACTGGACCTGACATTACAATCCTCTGTTTATCGTTACTATCTCGTATATGAAGTATGCAAAGAGGAAGTATTGGAAGTACTGTAATCGTAAAAAAATTCTAATTCGAGTTTTTGATGAATCTACACGTTATAGACATCCCAGAGTCCGAAAAAGACATTTTTGGACTGTTTCTCTGTCTATGAACCCGTTGCTGTAATGGCATCAGGCACGGGAACATGGGGCGGCGTTCTGTCTATAAGCCCGATAACTCAAAAACGGATGGAACTAGAAAGTCGAAATTTGGTACTTGGCCCTAAAACCAGATTTCTATCAACTTTTCGACGAAATATGTATTTGAAGTCTGCGAACATGAAAACTCAGAAAAGGTGGTAGAAGGATAAAAATTGATACATAGTTTTTTCATCATACCTGAGGATGTGCATCAAATTTTGGACCAAATCCGTCAAAGGGTTGACCGTTTATCGGCAGGTGATTTTCGTGTATGTGAACACAAGCACAACGACACAGATAAACGAAATTTTGTATGCGGATTTGGGTCCAAATTTTTGGCCTAATGGTGTAAAATGCATATTCGATCTTCTTTATTATACTACGACTATTCTGCCGTGACATTCAATGCTTTTTCGTCTGCTTCCCAGGCCATGCGATACGTTCTATAATGGAGATTCTTATAAATAAAATCGGTAAAAAAGTTGTCATATTGTGCAAGTATCCGAGAAAGTCGAAGGGATACCACTCCTGCTGGTTTCACGTCTAAAACCACTAGACGTCTCGCTTGGCATGAGGAAATATATAACAGTCATAAACTACGGCTAATTGCTACATTTAGGACATTTTCTCCATATTTAAATAATTTTAAAGAAATGCACTTAACTTAAATGTCATTATGTAAACGTTTAGTATATATCCGTAAACTAATGCCTTAAAGTTCCATTACATATCTTCCTGTCTGGACGCGAAATGAAAAACAACAGTAGCATAAATTCCCTAACAGTATATTTTATGCAATTGAGGCTATATTATGTCTTTCATGTCTACATATTACATCATATTTTCGTAAGACCTTGTCCCAAATCATGAAATGAATCATTCATTCGTCATACATATTTCAGTAGGACACAGACATTCTCGGAGACAGTGTGTTCCGAAAATGCCTTTGACAGCCCACCACGGACTGTGTCGAGCTATTTATGTGTCCCATTCCCTCGACGTTTTCCAATTTCAGATACTTGCATTGTTGCAGCTCTCGATGAAGAATGAAATGGAGCTCGGTCGTCGATGTGTGAACTGTTGTACCTGTCATGCATGTCAAGAGAAATTGAATTCCACACTTTTTCTTCTCTGATAGGTATTGAATTTTCTTTAACTTAAATTTCTTATTTTTATACGAATAGTTACTAAGAATGTTAAGGTTAGGGATATGTACCACTCCTAGTGAAATAAATAGTGAATTATGTATTTTTCTGTAATATATCTGAAATTATTTTTATAGTTCTTTCATGCTGAATACTCTTGGTAATTTTATTAATATTATTTTTCAAATTATGTTTATTCTAAATATTTCTCAAAGACACTAATACTTAAATATTACCCAAAGACAAAATTTTAAATCTCTCTTAAAGACTTTAAAAGATCGACATTTATAAAGGATAGCAACAGAGTGGTATTATTATAAAAAGAATAGTGTAAAGTAATATTCTAAAAAGTTTTAGAATATTACTTTGCACTATTCTTTTTATAATTTATTTTTAAAAAATTAAATGTCTCAAAAATTGCTCCTATTTTTTAAATCAGCGATTTCAAAGAGATTTAAATATATTGAGAATTCTACATCTTTTGTAAGGTCGTTTACAAGTTAAGATACTTTTCCACGATGGAGTTATTAGTATTAGTTTCCATTTCATATGTATTTTAATTCATGTTGAAAAATATATAGATTAAATAGATAGATTTTATAGATTTAAAGATTTTAGGGATTTAGATTTTATAGATTTAAATGTACTGAACACAAATAAAAAAATGTTATGCCAAAAGACACCAGATATAGTTGAGAACAATGACTTAGAGAGAGGTGAGTAAATGTTTATGTGCCCCAGGTACAATTCTTCTGGAAAACACGACAAAAAATTCTGATTTCATGTGATGCACTACGATTAAGGGTCAACAAATGCTTTGGCCCAGGCGAAATTTAACCTCCCTTCCCTGCATGTTGAGCCGGAACTTTTTCTACGATGCAACACTTTTACTTGAAATGGTGATTTCTGGTCACACTTGCATTACAAATGAAATCACCATTATATGAATAATATAGTTTAAGAATACTAGAAGTGAAACTAGAGACAGCGGAGAGTTCGAGGTTCGAAACTCGATTCCTCTGAAGATCCGTCGTGTATTAGGCCTGCTGCACGTAAAATCATACGTAAGGGGTCAAACATCCTCCCGCTGGTGTGGTGCTATACAACCCACCCCGACCCCAGCCTACCCTACTGGGTTTAAGGCATTAAAGAGTCGGAGGGGAAGAGAACTGACCAGCAGCAGCAGGAGGACGCCAGCCCCCCACTCGCATTTATTAAAAGTTAATCCTTATATATACATACTGCACCCCGCAACATGGGTGGAAATTAAATACATATTAACATATATAGAAGTTTCGCATTACAAGGGCTCACCCGGCCAAGGAGACAATGCAAATAACAGCATATGGATTGAAAGTTATTTACTAATAAAAATTTACCATGCTCGGGTAGAAACAAATAATACATTCCCAATTTTAATTATCAAAGGCATTCCACCCATAAGTTACAATGTGTGAGATGCAGCGAAAATACCCCCAAAAAAGTCAACCCAAAACAACACTCAAAACAGACAGAGACAAATTAAAACGAACACACAAACAAACTCTACACACAAAAGGAATTATTAAAACCATTGTAAAAATCCCAATAGCTCAAATTTAATTTCAAATGTTTAAAATCTCAGAATGACAAGGCCATGAAATCGAACAAGGCCAAACAAACTCTCCCCAAAATGACCAAATCAAAGCACACTATTAAAATGAAAATAATTAAAATCAATTATATATCCAATATATATTCGCTTAAGCATAAAATCCCACAATCTATGTCATTAAAAATATAAAAAAAATTGAAAAAGGGTAGACCAGCTACACCCTACTCAAGCGATCATAAATCACTCTACTAACTTTAAAACAATTCACAAGTTTTTCGTGATTAGCCGCAGTCGACATTACGTTTTTAAGCCACAAACTCTTGGCTTCACAAGAGGGCTTCTTTAGATGATGATCCCGCGTCATTAAGCAGTCAAAAAGATAATGGTCTGGATCTCCAAGCAATCCGCATTCGCAAAGAGGGGAAGATAAAATTTTAAATCTGCTGAGGTAGCAGGGAAATGGTCCATGTCCCGTTAAAAAATATATCAAATATTTACTTTTAATTAAAAGTTTTTATATCCACGCGAGGAACAAAACCCCTGATCCGGTTTCCAGAAGCTGTTTCATATGCTCCATAATAAATTTGCCAATCTTCTAGTAATTTCTTTTTAAGTGTGAGTTTAACAAAAGAGTAAGGGATTGGGATATCCATACCCTCACCCTCAACACTAGCCAATTTGGCGAAGTGATCGGCGAGCTCATTGCCCGGGATTCCGACGTGAGCCTTCACCCAGGCAAGCCCAACCAATCCCTCCGCCAAGCAAAATTTATTTTTTATGGAAATTACAAATTTAGATCTAGACCCGTAGCTCTTGAGGGCCTCGTTGGAAGACCTACTATCAGTCTATATGTTGATTTTCTTTTTAATTTCAATAGCCCAATCCACTGCCTCACCCAAAGCCGCAAGTTCGGCCTGGGAGATTTTGTTCTGGGGTTCCAATTTTTTACATATAATTTTATGTTGAATTTCTTCATGGAGAATGCACACAGAGAACCCAACACCACCATCGACTTTGGACCCATCTGTGTACACCTCGAAATGACTATCTTGGACTTTATCTCTTAGTTCTAAAACTCTAATATTTAATGGGATCTCTGATAGTTTTTCAAATTTGTCCAATTTAAATAAATCAATAACACCATCGAGTCCTCTCGAGCGACAGGTCCAAATTTGAAACCTTAAATACTCCATTTTAGCTGTTATGTGTAATGGTGGAATACCGGACAAGGACGTTAAGTGCCTGCGTGGCAGTAGTTCTGTATGGCCTAAGCAGTTTAATTAGAAAAACTCGTTGTATCGTATGAAGCCTTTTGATTTGTTCACAAGTTAAGGCTCCGCCCCAGACGCCAGCGCCGTATAACAAAGCCTTCTCGATAACTGTTAGGTACCATATTTTAACCAGTTCTTTATCCAAATTCCAGTCTATCTTTATTATTCTACTAAAATTATTTGTTAGGTTATAGACCTTTGCATGTAACGATAAAATATGAGAGGACCATGTCAAACTGCTATCCAGCAGAACACCGAGATATTTCAGTGATTCCCCTATTCTTATACTCTGGCCATTTATCTTGAAGATGGGTTTTCTTTTAAAGATGTTTTGACCCTTTCTCTTCTGATGACGTACAAGGGATCTGAATGCAAGTCCCTGACACTTGCCGACCGACAGCTCAAGTTTCAATTCTACCAATGTTAAGTGAATCAACTCTAATGCTTCATTAGTATTAATTTCCAATTCTTTCCTAACGCTGCCGGCCGTAACAAGCGCTTGGTCGTCTGCAAATGCTTGCAAAAACACCCTTTCACTGTTTATCTCTAGGACTCTATTTACATAAATGTTCCACAAATTAGGGACCACCACGGAGCCCTGTGGACAACCCTTGTGGCAGTCTCTTTCAATTTATAAAGTTCCATTTTTAAAAACTACTTTCCTGCCCAGCAGGTAGTAGCATATAAAATTTCTATAAAAAAGGGGAATCTTGTAGAAGTCAAAAATTTTAAAAAGGACCGACCAGTCCATATTGTCAAAGGCTGCCTTTATATCTAATGAAATCAGAGCACAATGTTAATTAGATCTTATCTCTCTGATTTAGTTGACAATATTGTCTAGTGCCCTGTCGCAGCCAGTCCCCTCCCTAAAGCCTTTCTGATTCCTATGTATAATATTATTTAAAGATAAGTATTTATTAAATCTATTCTGGAAAACTCTTTCCAAAATTTTTCCTATGGTAGGGAGGAGACAGACTGGTCGGTAAGCATCACAAGATTTGGGATCCTTTCCGGACTTCTAAAGAAAGAAGATCTTCGCTGACATTCTGGAAAGAAGACATTCTGGAAAGTAATTAAATTTAAAACACAAATTAAAGATCCTAGTTAAAAAAATTCTTATTAAAACCAACCATGTATGGCCGTCCATATTTTATAATCCAATTGATCCAGACCAAGAGCCTTACCTTTTTTCAAATTGTATATTACCAAATCAATGTCGTTATAGTTCAGCTCCTCAACAGATTCCACAGAGGGTGTATAAATATCACCAATATAGCTGTCATTGTTGGAAAAAAAGTGTTTCATTAAGATTTTTATTCTATCTTTAAAACTTAAATTTTGGTCATTGTCAGAATTAACTAAAATGTTGTTAACTTTGTTACTTTTATTGAAACCCATTCCAAAAATTACACCAAATTTTTCAGTATAATTTCCACAATAATCTTCTCAAGCTTTACGTTTGGTCGTCAAGAGGAGCCTTTTATACTGAGCTCTCGATTTACGGTACTCAGCCCCTGCCTCCTGGATCACATCCTCAGGGGAATTATTCCGCTTAAATCCTTGATATTTCTTATAGAGTACATTTGTTGAGTTTCTTAAATTCCTCAAGTCATCGCACCAGAATGTATAGCCACGTTTCTTGCCCTTTGGTTTTTTCTTAAAAGATTTAAATGCAGCCCCGCAGACAGACTCTAATAAATCCACAGAGTATTCTTCTAAACTAGTTATATCATTTACATTATCCAGATTATTACATAACTTTTAAAATCTCTTTTTAAAATTCAATAGAAATTTATTCATACCATATCTAGTCTTTAAAAAATATTCACCAGTTAGTGTTTGATTTAATTCCAAATTAAAATAAATATACTTATGATCACTAAGTGATAGCCTGTCCAGGATGCCCCACTGTTTGATCCCATCCTTAAGCTGGTGTGGTGCGGAAATCTGGAGACAGGGGTGCCATATAAGGTGAAGTCCTCGTCATCTGACCGAGATTCAAAATTAAGAGGTCCGTTTCTAATTGGCCCTCGTGTTGCTTCAAAACAGGACGTTAATATAACTAAACTAAATTAAACTAGAAGTGAAACTCCGATATTTTTTCTTTCAATTCCGATTTTATTACAAAGAAAAATGCATGTACCCAAGTTTGAGTTTGGTGAGCTGCAGTTTTCTCAACCTTAATCTATAATGTAAAACCGAAAATACTTGTGTCTGTTGACCTGCTCGTCACAAGTTCTCCCTTCAAATAGCGAAAAGTACCGGCATGAAATTTGCGCTTGTCATTCTAGGATTTGTTTCAGGGTAGGGGTGCTCTAGTCGTAATGTCTCGGTTTTGAGATTGGAGTGTCCCAGGTTCGAAACCTGATCCACAAAGATCCGCTTTACATCTCTGTCTTCAGAACTTCAGACTGCCAGATGTACTCCTAGTGGCGTGGTGCGGAACTTTAAACAGGGAAGTGCCGGCTCATGCTTTGTCCTTGTCATCTGATCAAGGTTCAAAATTATGTGGTCAGTCCAAAATAGCCCTCATGTTGCTTAAAAACGGGACTAAATATAATTCAAATAAACCGGGACCTGTTTCTAGGCCATATCTGCTAATTTCGACTTTCAAAAATATTTAGCTCTGCATATACAGTAGAACCCATGGAATCCTAAATAATTGGGGCTAACCTTTGTTCGGATTCCGGGGAATTCGGATTATGCGGGAAATTCTCCAAAATACTCTTGACATACCAAATGTAGTAGAGAATTGACTCTGGCTGCTCTGTGGAGGCGTACGCGGTGACTGGCACGGTACAGTTGCAAACAAGTTGAGGGTAAAAAGAAGGTATCTGAATTTGTTTCTACTAATTTAGATGCTGTATTAATTCTTAAAGACCAATTCGAATACTGCTTTTACGTTAGGAATAAACATTAGCTTTGTTTCTGATTTGTAATATTTATTTTTCCTTCATTTTTGAGTAAAAAGTTTCCAGAAATTTTTTTAAAAAACGAAATTTTGAATTCCTGGGGTTCTGTTGTATTTACTTAAATAAAAGAATATGACTGAGGTTTGTATAGAAATTAATATTATAATAAATTGAAACAACAACATAAATATTTGTATTTCGTGCTGGGCAGAACCAGCTTCGACGAATCTTTGTTTACTTAGTCCCTAATGCAAATCTTATCTACAAATATTGTGTACAGGCAAGATATAAACAAAATTCGCAATGACAGAATAAATAATCTAATTATAATGATATAAAGAACGAGTTTGCATTTATCCCTGCGGAAGTCAGGGATTTAATCTAATCTATTTATAAAATAAGGTGATAGACTCGTATTTGCATCCAGGAATAACCTTCTTGGTTTCATCTCTCGTAATCATCTAAAACTCTCAAACAGAAAATTTATTTTATTTGTTTAAATGCAGCAGAAATTTCTAGAATTGACATTTCGAATGGAACGAAGATTCTTGCCCCGAAAAGTATGAAAAGCATAAAGAATCTATTATCTTAAAATCTCAGAGATTACTTATTTTCTTAACCAAAATCCTATCAAAGTTCCAAATTTAGATTTTACTAATTTTCTTCGGACTAAGTTAAAAAGTGATAAATTTCTTAAGTTGCGAAAGAAACCAAATAGTTGGGAGTTTTTGGTGAGACTAATCTTCTTTTGCTTTATTTTAGTTGAACTATATCGTTCTAATCCTATCTAATTGGAAGAATATAGGAAGGAATACTGCCCAATTAAAAGAATCTGTTCAATCAAGATAATGAGATAGATTTTACATAGAAAGAAATAATAAAAGTATGCCATTAAAAACAATATATTTAAAAGGTATCAAATTTCCACTATAAAGCAGAATTATTTTTTTATCGAGGCAAAAGATTGAAGGTTATCTAGTGCGAAATTCAATTTATCTGAATTTAAGAGGATTATACGAAGAAATAATTTCTTTTCGAGTTTATTCTAGATAAAATTGGATTTTGAGATGAAGTCAAGAACTTCTTTGAATTTCTTAAAACTAAACGTGACAAATTCATCAGTTCATATTAATACAATTAAGGCGATCTATAAACGAAAATGTTTTTGCCCGATTGATGTTCTCTTGTTAATTAATGCACTGTCTAGAGATTGTTCACTAAAATCATTCATGTGTCGATAAATTATTTCAATTATGCAATCAATTAATTATTCCTCACAGTTTCATTCAATTCTTCATTTTTTTTCAATGATTTTTAATTTCCGTTTAAGGTGAAAGTCAAACCAATTCTTCCAAAGCATTTTTATGTGCATGGTTGCCATAAATCCCAAGCACTGATACGGGACGTTTAAGTGTTAAATAAATAAAGCATGAAAAAAGTGGGTAGGCAAGTAGTTTGTTTTGCTCTGCTAAATAGTAAAATAAAGTTTAAGCAATCTAATAAAATGGACAGGTAGAATAATAAAATGAACACGTAGAACAATAAAAAAGATGGATATTTTTCATTTATTTATCTTTCCTAGACTTTGTTGTACTAAACTATGCCTATAGCTACTTATTATAGAAGTCATTTGATTTTTTCCTAGTTATTAGCAAAATTATTAAAATAGTATATTTTCGAAAAGTTTACAGTCGATGCGCTACCGCCAGAAGAAAGCAAACGAGGTTTTTTTTGCATTTTACTTATCTACCCTAGAGGCAAGTTTTCCGCTCTAAAGTGTTTCGAAAAGAAAAAAAAAAGTGTTTCCAGCCCACCCTACAGTAGAGCTTCAGTCTTTTTCTCAAGAATTTAGAAGACAAAATTGGGTATGTTGCTTTTAGGCAACACTGAGTATTTAAGGGTTAAAGTTGTATTCCAATAGAGAGTTTGATGGGAGTAGTGTTCAGCTGTATTTAATAATTAAAGAAAACAAATTAAGGAACTGTGTAATAAGCCATTAACAGGAACGTTAAGGCTAAAAATAGTTTGTTATCAATTGACAACACTGGGCTCTATTTCAGAAACTCTCTTCTCTGCTAATTTTCAAAAATTTCCATCATAAAACATAACTGATAGAAAGAATATAATAGAACATATCAAAAGTTAAAAGAAATTAATGATAACGAAAATAGAAGATGAAGACTAATAAAAATATACACGGTACCCTTAAAAAACCGAGGAAAATAATAGATTTAAAAACAAATTAATATAAACTTACGAAATTTCATATAGTAAAGGAATAATAAAATCAAATGTGGAATCTGTTTTAATCCGATTCTGTATAATTGCTTCATTTCTAAAAATATTAGACTTTAGCCATTCTAAAGGGTTTTAATTTTCCAAAACTTTTATTACCCGACATTATTAGACTTTTTTCAACAAAAATTGTGACAATAAGTAAGATTGTGTGGGGCTGAAATAAATAAAATTAGCGTTCAAAATAACTTTAAAATTCCATTTCAATCTAAATTTGTGAATAAAATGAATTAATTTAATAAAATAATTTTTATTTAAAAGTTCTTCACTGAAATCATTCTTTTTTCAAATCAAAATTATAGTAATTTTGTAAGCAAATATTTTTTGGTCCTATTATATAATTATTCAAAACTAATTGAAAATAAACAAAATTCTAGTGATGCAAACACAAATCACTGCGCAATATAGGTTAAGTATCACTGTGCAGTAGTAGTATTAAAACTAAAAATTCATGCAATCAGTAAAAGAACAAAAGTAAAATCCCTGCCTCATAAATAATTGGCAAAAGAATTTATTGCAATACATAATTTGTTACTTTTTCAAAATCTTCCCAAATTCGCTAGACAAACATTCTATCGATCCGATTCCATTCTTTGCGTATTCGAATATCACTTTTGTTAATATAAAGTTCCCAAATATAAAAAAAAATCGAGACTGCGGTGCCAAATAATCAAGCAAACGATTTCTTTGCAGAAGTCTGGGATGAAAAACAACCATTTCGTAAGTTTTGGCTTCTTTCGAATGGCTCGTTATCTTTTCACTTCAAACATGATCTCATGAATATTTCATAGCGTTAAAAATATGGTAATTCCAGAAACTCGAACAAACAACATCATTTTCAGAGTCACATTAGAGTTGGACAGTTGATGAGGTCATGTATCGTCGTTTTACTTCATGACTTTTTTTCTCTCTTTTTGCGTGCAATTATAATAAGGCTGTTAGCTTTTGCATATCCCTTGTTATGATTTTTACACCCCGAAAAACATAGATTATTAATGCATGCATATTTTCAAACATTTCTTTTCAGAAAAAAATTACCGCTATTGCTTAATATGCGTGGGATACCGATAATAATTTACATAAGTCAAGTAACAAGTTTGTAACAAAACATGAGAAAGACATTGGATGACTCCATTTAAAATAACAAGAATGTCTACTCATAAATATACATTATAGAATATTTTAAAAGTATATTTTATGTTAATAGATGGTATTTTCGTATGTTTGTGAATTTTGATTATAAAATAGAATAATCAAATTATAAAATGTTACATTTAAAAATATAAATCTGACTATCTTAGATTTGTATAAATTTACTCACAATATGCATCAAGTATTAAAAAATTGCCAACGATTTTAGTCTAGAAAATTCTTTTGTCAATGATAACTTTAATGAAAATATTTATTGTGATATTAAAATTCTTACAGGTTGTTTTTTTATTTTTACCTTTGCTTATTAATTCTCGAGAAGGTCACAAGGAAGCTCTTTTCTGGTTTATGCGAATTATCTCTAAATGAAAATTTTTTAAAAAGCCAGTAATTTTTTAATTTATTAACAGTTACCATTAATATAATTTAACAAAAGATATTAAAAATTAAGTAATCTTTGCAATTTGGAACAAATGCAATTTTTTGGATCTGGAAATTGAAATTTTGAATTCAGGTGTCTCTATTGGCATTCACAATAAAAGAAAAGAACTTAATTTTAAGGCTATTACACTTTGTGATTTTCAAACAAATCTTCAATCTAAAATTTTTAAAAATTCCATTTATTCTCAAATTAATAGAATAAAAAATATTTGTAATAACCATTCAACTTTTGTTAAAGCTTTAAATAATTTAAAGAATAATTTAAAAGATAACGGTTACCCAAATAATTTCTTTAATGTTAATAACTTATTTCAAAAAGTTTGAATAGTTTTTATTCTTCTGTTAATCGGTTCGAATTTTTCTGCATAGATGGAGCTAGGTATGCTAGCCTCTAGACATTTACTTCCTTTATTCTTGTCTGTTTTCTCGATGCGTCATTCTTGCTTCTATATCGGCAGAGGGTAAATATTTACGTTCTCTATTCTCCCTATTGGATTTGTTTTAAAGGACTTTACTAAGCTTTTCTTTTTCTAAAGAGATTATTTCCTTTATTTTAGTTGATGGATAAATTCAGACCACAGGGGGTATAATTTTTGACTATGTAGTCGAGCCCTTGACAGAAAATTTATCCATATTAGAACTTCGATTTCGAGTGGTCTTTGAAAAAGTTAGCCATTCGAGTTCTCTTCAATTTCTTCCATTTTAATTATTTTTCTTTTATATTCTAATTGTTTTTTTATGTGTTGTAATTATTTTAATTATTAGAGCACGATATTTTTGTTGTTTAACTGTATAGTTATTTGTTGGTTAATTGTAGGACAATTTAGTTAATGTAATCACTGGATGCTGCTGCGTTGGGTAGGTAAAAAGGTGTATTGTTATCGCTATTATTTACTTCTTCCGCATTTTTTCTTACTTTTTCTTTTTTGTATTCTGTTATTAAATTTATTAAATTATATGTGTTTTAATATTATCGTTGATCGTTAATTCTTAAGGAAGTTACAGAGACGCTTTTTTTTATTTTATGCGAACTATCTCTGAATGAAAATTTTTTAAAATAAGCCTGTCATTTAAAGAAGGGACAAATGATGACAATATGTAAGTGGATACAGAGATGGGTATCAGAAAGCATAAATCAACATTTTGGAAAACCAGAGAGGCACCATGCGGATTGAATATTCCAATTTAACCATGATTAGTTTTTATAACGTTTCCGTTTTGTAACAGTATTCAAAACTCTAATTTACAACCATTTCAGATATTATACCTCAAAGGCCCTGCCCTTTGTAATGTAGCCTTTATGTAACCATACCATAGTCTTCAGAATAGTTGTTCGGGAGCCAATTAAGTGGTTTTGGTATGTTTCCATTTCGTCTAGTCATCAGGTGCTGAAAAGGGGTGGTTTAAAACAAATTCTGGTGGAGTTGTAATTTTTTACTTCTTTCTGTTTTATAGGGTGCTGATTACGAATCTGAGGTTTGCCACCAAAAGCCCTTCTGTTAGAATTTTAGTTATAGCCAAATCATCTGAAACAGATGGATTTCTCCCCAGATTTTTGCTTATAACTCAAAAACTATCAACTTTTGTATATCATCAATATATATCAAAATAATCAGCACAACATTTCCTGTAATTTAGGTCTACACAATTTTGTTCGTTACGCGTACCGTTTAAGCGCTATAACTGATTGACGTTTGGCGAATGTTTGACTAACGTGCTAGCGAGGTTTGAACAGCAACAAACCATCTCATATGCACACCATATATACACAAAATGATCTGTCTTAGTAAATAAATTTCTGCTTAATTAATGTACTTTTCCTATCGTCAATTTCTTTGCGCAAATAAAACTTTTATCAGTTATATTATGATTATACTAACATAATCTGCACAAAATTTCATTACCTGGCTGTCGCGAAAAGGCGGTTGTGAATTAAACAACTAGGTAAATCTTCGGATTTTTAAAAAAAGTTAGGAGACTTCAACATAGCCCTTTTATTGTCGCCTACCTTCTCTCCATTTCGTACTTCTCCCTGTCTTAGCAAATGCACTCGTCTGTCTGAAGCCCTGTTTCGACGGTCAATAATTTGGCGATATACTTGCGTCGTTGGGAATTTATTTCCGGTCTAGAATGTGACCAGAGGCAGTGTTCCCACAACCGATACACAATCTGAAACAGCCCGTAGGAGCTGTACTGAGATCTCTGTCTATCTACTGGCTTCCTTTCATGTCCGGGCATTTACCAACATTTTCCCGTAATTTTCGAGTAACCCCAGAAACCCTCGAGAACAACGATTCTTTGGTTTCCCAAAGACGTATAACACGGACAAGAATCTCAGAAACCCAGATCATGGTAAAGGGGGCTTAAAGTCGAATGTCAGCCGTCACCACGAGCCAGAAGCATGATAGTGTTAGTTGAGTTGCGAAATGCATTCGAATTTTTTTCTGTCTCTTTTCGAACAGACATAACATTTATACAACTATATAAGTTTGCATTAAATGCGACAGTGAGTGTGCCATGGGAACATGTTTTATTTATGACAATGACTTAGAGAAAGGAAATGATGGAGTTTGTGGTAGAGGTGAAAGAAAAGGAGACCAAACTCGAAACACTGATAAACAGTAGAGATACAAGAAAACTTTGGATCCGATATTTTGAAATGATTACTCTTGTAACACAATTAATTCAAAAAGCTCAGAAATAGTAACTAGGACTATAGGCACTGGGATAGGAGGTTATCTTCTAGTGAGTAATTCTGTGAGATGTTTCTTCTGCACTGAAATGTAACTCCTATCCAGTAGAGAAACACGGCTTTATGTATAATGTTTTTCTTAACCTCCTCTCCCTGCTGTGAATACTATTAATTCCCAAGGTCCGGATGTAGATACTGACTTATATGCATCGCAGAATAAGATGACGCAGCACGGTGCACTACAGGAGTAACCCCCAGCTTGTTTGATATTATCTGAATATCAAGGAAGCGATAATTGCACTTCCGTGTGCTGCGTGCATATGCGTAGATTGTTGTCCCCATTGTTTGTGCGCAGGCACGTGCAGGTTTTGTGCTATGAAATCTGTCATAGACTTTGAAATGGGAGAGCTGCTTGTTATAGGAGTTGTAGTGCTGCCATCTGAGGGATGTAACAGAAGATTGAATTGATGTGATTTTTGGTGCTGCCATCTATTAGTGGGACAGAAAGTAGTGAAGGTCACCACTTTGGAAGATGAGTGCTTTTGAATCTGGGACCGGAGTCTCGAATCTTAACAACTAAACAAAAGGAATTCCCATAGTCCGGAGGTAGATACTGACATATATGTATCACAGAATAAGATGGTTCAGCTCGGCGCAGTACACTATCATCAGTGTTTTTGGGTGGTGGAAAAATAGGTAAAGTAGAAATTTGACACTCTGTATTCTTCCTTTCACAAAAGTAGTTGTGGCTTAGTGAGTGAAACTAAGTAAAACTTAATTGGTAATTGATTATTTACTCTTCGCTTTCTTCTGCGAAACCATCATAAATGCTGTTTGGCGGTACCAGAAAAATAGGTAGTGTATTCCTGCTCTCTATATTCTTCCTCTCATGAAAGTAGCCGTGACTTGTTGAAGGAGCATTGGTAAAATAAATAAAGTCTTGACTGATTTTTTACTCCCTTACTTTCTTTCTCTTTCTTAGTCTTCATTAAATAGCAGCTTTTGCATAGTAAATTCGGTGCATCTGTATTACACAATGTACATAGAAGGAATATATATATATAAGAAGCATAAGTTTGTTTTACATAAGTTTATATGTGTATAGCTGTAGACATGAATCGTTTATTTCTATACGAACTGAGAAAAATTTATAGTTCCAAGTGTCATGGTACTATGGTTTCTCATCCAACAACCTTCAAATCTCATCCAGCCCCTGATAAGAACTTTCAAAGATGTCATCCATTCAGAAATAAAACTCATTTGTCTCCGTGAAATCAATAGTTTTTTCTTATGTGTTTCATCGTCATAAAACAAAACACGTTAAACATCGATTAAGTTCAGATAAATTGCTCAGTGTAACGAAATCTTGAAACAGCTTTTTCTCGGAT
>BGPR01018998.1:0-29292 GCA_013235015.1 Araneus ventricosus | reverse complement strand
ACACTATTAGGACAATCTCGGCACATTCTCTATATTCACTGACTGTAGGGAATGTTCCTACATTCCTACATTCAGTGACTACCGGGGCCAAAGTCATGGTTGATTTTTCACGCGTTGATGGAGACTGGTGGAAAACAAGCATCAGTGCCGTTAGGAAAATTTCGGTTTCAAAAAAGAACGAAAACTTTTATCAAGAACTTAAAATTATTAAGTGGCAATGTCAAATGAGAGGTAAGACTAATGGAAGATTTCGATCAACGAATTATTATTTGTATTTGCAAACTTAATAATTAATTTTCGCCTTCTTAAATTTCTGTAGAATGTCTTTTGATTTTTAATTCTAGGCAATTTTATTTCCTTGGAAGTTGTTGCTTGCCCAGTTGTTTATTCCCGACGACAATACAATATTTTAATATTTTTCATAATTTTATTACAAAAAAGGGCTTAATTTTATATAGCTTTGAATTAAAACAAGAGAAGCCATCTGCTAGTGAATATCTGAAAAATTGAATACACAATTCCATAATAATTATAAAAGAAAAATTATGACACATATATAAAGATAAACGGTGGAGGAAAAAACATACTATGATTAATGTATTGAAAAAAGAAAAAAAAATTATCAAAAATATGGAAGTCAAAACATAATCTTAAATGAGGGAGTCGCTTGAAATAATACTGTAAAATACTGAAGTCACTTCAATAATTAGGAGTAATTAGTAAGGAATTTCCCAAACATTCTTTAAAAATTAAAATATAATATGAATTTAATAAAAAAATTCTAATTTCCACAAAGTATTTACATCAGTGCTGCCCGCTATAACAATTTTTGCGTTCACCTCTAGGTTTTGATAGCAATTATTTTTATACTATAGTACATAAATACCAGAACCAGTTCTGGTTAAATATCCATGAAAAAATTATTATAAACAAATTTCAACCAATTCTGGTTAAATATCCATAAAACATTATTGACAAACAAATTTCAACCAATTTTGGTTAAATGTCCACGAAAAAATTATTATAAAACATATTTCAAACTGTCTAATTGAACCACTTTTTATCATTGATTTATTATTAAACGTGTTGTTTGGCTACATTTATTATTGTTATATTGTAAATAAAATAATAATAATTATAATATATTTAAATACTATTTGAATGTCGTATTGTAACTATTCTACTCCTAATTTTTACTATTTAAATTCATGTTCATTCTTTTTTGTTTTCTTTATATTTATTTTATTTGAAATTTATGTTAGTAGAGATATTTTATTCTTATTATGTTCCTTTTGCAATTTTGGGATGATTTTTTAAGTGTTTTTCCTAAATTCTTCTTTAAAATTTACTATTTTCGCGTTTTATTTTGTTCATCAAATTTTGTTATTTATTTCAGAATTTCATGGCACCAGGAAGTTAGTGTGATACTGATTTCAAAATTTCAACTTTGCAAACGTGAAGTTATTAAAGTTAAATAAAAGTGTGCAGTAAAATGTGACCTGAAATCGAAAAACTGTAGCACCTGCAAAAATATTCATAGCATGAAGAAAGTATTAGGTCATAAATGAAGTAATTTAAAAAACATGTGTATTTGAACTGAACGTGGAAGAAATACAAATACTTATTGTATTCAATGGATAGAGAAGTATTTCAGACGATATTTTTCGACACTGTTTAGTTAGAAAGGAAAAAATGGCATTGTTTTATTAAAAAAGAAGTTTGCAAGTATTGTTATAGATATCTTAAGGTCAAAAAGGTTAAAGGAAAATATCTTGAATATGCAAAATATTGCCATTTAAGAAGTTCTGGAGAAATATCTGTTTACTCAAAGTTTTGCACAATAGATGTTTTTGAACGAAAGAATGTTCTATTGAGAACTAGATACAAGATATTCGTAATTTTCCATAATATTTCGATTAAAATGCTAATTTTCTTTTGTAAGTCTGAAGTTCTTTAAAATGAAGCATCTCATGCGGATGATTAAAAATTTGAAAATATTTTTGTTCTAAATGGCCGAATACGTAGACAAAATAAAACCTTTAGGGCAGAGGAGAAAATAAAATATTTATTATTCAGTTAATTTGAACAGACATCACTTGAAACACGACAAAACTTAATTAAAATTTGTTTTAAATTTAAAATTTATTTAAAAAATTTAAACAATATACTAAAAAATGAATAATCATGCCTTTTTAAGAGACGTATGGCATAACTTAATAGATGAGTAGTTTTATTCCATTGTCATACGAAATAACAAAGCTTATTAATCTTATTAACTCGAGTGTTTCTTTTTTGTCGTGAATCGAATCAACCACTGTTTACCAAACAACTTATAGACGACAGAATTAACCTTCTGTCGGGCATATCTAATCTGTGAGATGAAGCACCCACATTTATTTGTGCCGAAGTGTGGGTTTTACCGAGAAAAGTGTGGAACCTCTAGTAGCTTCGTGACTCCCTACCACTCACACTAGGGTATCTTCATTTTTTATGTAGTGCTCTTTTGATGTTCGTGAGGGACACGTTAATCTGGTAGATGAGTTGCGCCCGATTGCGTTTGTATTTTTGATTTCCCACATTTTCTCAATATTTCTTTTTATATACCTGCAAAAGTTATTATACCTGTGTCCCACCCCCTAATTCAATGATATTGATCGTTATTTCCAAAAAATTGTTTCAAAAATGTCGAATTATTTCAGGCTCTCATTGACAGCTGTTGTCATTGCTAAGGAACCTTACGGGAAAACTAACGTCAACTCCCTCCTGAATTACTGGGCATTTTGTTAGTTGACATTGCGAGGAAATACAAAAAAGTTTTTTAGAAACGTAAATACAGATTTTTATGACCAAATAGTTCAGTTTAATAAGTTTTATTTAAGCATAAGAAAAGCTATTAAACTTTGAATCTCCCAGTTGAGTTGCGCCCGAACGTGTTAGCATTTGCATTGCGTCCGACCGAAGAATAAAATCCATCTCTTCTGTAATAACAGTTAAACTTGTGGTAAGAAGAGGAAGAAAGAACTGGATTCGTCTCAAAAGTTTACCCTTTTTTTCTGGCAGCAGTATTTAAGCGTGATTAAAAGAGATCGAGTCGTCAACTGGTAAACAACGCGCAATTGGATTGAAGTTTACGTAGGATAAGTAACGATACTTACGTGGTGAAGCAAAGAGCATTTCGAGCATATTTTAATCAGACGCATTTGAGTCGATTGTATTTACGCATTGAATCTAATCTAATTTGAAATTCCGAATTTTAATCTACTGTATTTACGCATTGAATCTACGCTAATTTGAAATTCCGCATTTCAATCTACTGTATTTACGTACTGAATCTACGCTAATTTGAAATTCCGCATTTGAATCTACTGTATATACGTACTGAATCTACGCTAATTTGAAATTCCGCATTTGAATATACTGACGCATTTGAATCTGTAGTTCCTTCTATTTCTGCACTGTAATATGCTTATGTAAATAAGTTACAGAACATTGCAGTGTAGTGATGAAAAATGGAGGGGATAGAAGAGTATACACACAGCAGAAAATATGAAGAATTATCCAAAACTCAGCGTGTTATCTACCCACCACAAGGAACCAAGCCCACAATTCATAGCCCATGGTTGGAAGAGAGCCCTATCCAGCAAACTCTCAAGACGAAATATAGATCGCCTCATCAAATTCCTAGCGACTAACAGAGATCTAATTAAAAGCGAAAACACAACACCGTCATAGACTCCAGCCTAGAAATACCCAGTCGAGCGGCAGAGCATCCTAACTTAAGAACAACAACCAGTCAACACCAAACCTACTTCCATAATTCATTTGAAAAATTCACCCTTCACATCACTGCCAACCCTGGAGTAACAATTCTCAGTTTATATTCCAGCGATCTCTAAGTAAAAGTAACAAGACAGAACACAAGAACCAGTCCCCATAATTTTTGGGATGGTTGCGACAATAATCATTAGTGTTACCGGTTGTAATACATTATCTATTCTTCTTTATTGTCTCATCGAACAACACAAATAGCCCCGAATCATGGAGCTGCAAACTGTATGAAACAAAGTAACTTGAAGTAACTTTCTACCCTTTCACTGCACTCATCTGATAACTCCTCTTCAGTGGCGAATCCAGGATTCGGGTCAGGGGGCTGGGGGTTGGTCATAAAAATTTTGTATCGTAGTGACTAATGTCAAACCTCGTGGCTTATGTAAACCAAAAGCACTTAAACTTTACAGACTTTCCTCACCTGACACTAAGAATCATAAAAAAAACTATAATACTTTCGATAATTTAATAAAAAATGGAATGAAATAACTAGCCAAAAATGTTTTTGACCGCGTAAACGCTACAAATACAAGTGGAATGACTAGAAAAGTAGGAAAATTTCCAAGCCAGAAAGCTATGTTATCACGATTTTATTATTATTTTTTAAAAATGAAAATTAGGTACAAAAAGTTGTAGTGGTTTTAAATAAAATCAAGAATTTTGTTTTAGCTCCTCGGGGGCTGCAGCCCGATAGTCCCCCCTGGATTCGTCACTGCTCCTCTTGAATATATTTTATATTATATTCGGATTGCAACTGCTATGTATCATTATATTCTTCCCTGTTTAAGTTTAGTTAAGTTCCCTTTTATGTGTTCTTATATCTCTTGATGCAATTTTTCTTTTTTGCGTTTGCTTCCCAGTAAAGTTTCGCACATACCCATCCAACCGACAGAGAGCAGTTTAGGCTCCGAGTTCTGGGGTATGCTGTAGTGTTATGTTATGTTAGAGAAGGTAAAACGTACAAAAATAGACAGAATCAAACTATAATGTATGACCGGAATCTCCCGAAGTATGTGCTAGTTGATGCAAAGAGAGCCAGAAGTGATAAGTTAATAATAGGTAAATGTCTTTTTATTGGCAACATTTTACACTTAAACAATAATTGCAGGATTCACAACAACTGCTCAAAATTCTTTCCATTAACAGTTATGTACGCTTCAAAGCATGGCCAACTCTTTCGAAAATACCCGGCATTTAGCGGCGATGGAGATTCTTGAGATGTGGTGTGCACGTCCGCCAGCATTCATAAACTGTTCCACATTCTTCTTACGCAGTCGAGCGCTTTTAGAGGAACAACAGGGCACGATGCAGTCTTATATGCGATAACTCTGAGAGGGGAGCGGTAATTAATGTCAAATAAACAACAGCCGGAGGAGATGATTAGATTAAGCACTTTCTTCTGCTAAGTGCTAAGCAGAGAGGGATGTTCCCAAACCAGACAGGAAAACCAGAACGTACCACTCGCAGTGATAACATCACTTATACCTTAAACTGTGCTATCATGTGCAACTTGCTTGGTCCACATCTTTTGTATAGCGTCGCTTGTTAAGTACACTTTCATAAATATTATTGGCTTTATAATCTAACGACCACATTCGTTGTGAAGTCAAATGTATTTTCACACAATCAGCGCCACCGACACTCTGGTGTGTCCAGAACCTATTATCAAATTAGATGACCACTTCTCTACTGTAGTTAAAAGATGACAGAGAAGGGGTCATCTAATTAGGTAGACGGTCCGAATCTCGGGCGTGAATAGTGGTGTAACGTGTTTGACAGCTAAGGCCTCTGGGGAGGAAGGTCCAGAGCCAAGAAACACTCCATTTATTTATAGCACGTGCGTGCAAGAGATTTATTAGCAAAGTTCTTGATTAAATGTAAGAAAATTATGAAAAAATAATGAAATACAGTTCTGGTACAGTTCTATACAGTACTCTGTCACATAACCGAAAGAGGCCCATTTCTACGAGTGGCCTAAAAGAATGAAGTCCGTCTTCCGTCGACCGGACTTGAGATCTCAGCGACCCCAAGTCTATCTTTTCACCACCAAGAAAATCGAGCCCTTGCTCGTTTCTGTCCTCTTCCAAAAATCTCTCTCCGTTCTCCATCCTTGCTCTTTCTTTTAACCCCCATTGTCCTCCTACTGGGGGAGCGGTCAAGAGGTCTCTCCACGAATCCTCGTCAATTTTGCAGGTGGAGTCTATTTCAGCGAATCATTATTGGCTCCTTACCTTTTTGGCCCTTTCCTTTGTCGCAAGCGGCTTCTCAGGCTGGAGATAAACGACCCTATCCATCACTTTCACTAACGAGTAGTCCACAGGTGACAGCCTGGGCGCCCGGCTCTCTTTGTCGGAGTTTTAACGAGATGTCCGGAGGCGGCAAGCTGGACTTCCCGCTGAGGCACCTGCTCTGTTCAGTGACCCATGGAGTGGGAAAGAGTAATTGGTCGCTAATGATCTTGGGGGATCTTACAGTGGCAGCAAAAATGTTAAGAATACTAGGTCCATCCGTCATTGAATTTTTCACTCACGTCCACATTCTTAATTCCAACAGTATAGCTTCGTAATGTGACAATAGTGATTAGATTCAAGATTACGAGGTCCGTCGAGAAATACAGTGGCGTAGCGACCGGGTGGTAAGGGGATATAGATGTCCCGGGCATCAGTTTTAGGGATCGCCACAATTCAAAACATTACTGCTTTTATGCCACTTTTTAATATAAAATATGATGAGCGGATGTAAAAATAACATCATGCCCCATTCGTCATCTACGCTTATTCAGATAATGATGACGACTGCTGTGAAAAAAAGTCGTATTATGACCCGGATGCCACTTATCCTCTCAACGCCACTGGCCCTGTTGACAGAGCGTTAGTGCGTTGAAATCACTTTCTGAAGTCAACTAAGATGACGGTCGGGGAAAATGCCATGACCCTGACGCCGTTTACATGGGCTAAGCCACTGATGATGACGGAGGGTGGAGATGAGAAAATTATATTATGTCCCGGGCTCAACTTATACTGACCCTCGTTACACCACTGCCAAAATAACGCTGCTGCAAACAGGGACTTTAATCCGGCTAAGCAACCACGAGGCTATAATACTACCAGTTCATTCTATGTTAGAGATAATTAGTTGCAGTATAAACTTATTCCTCCAGTTAAAACTTACCTATACAAAGGAGGAATGACACGTAGTTAACACGTTTACGACGGCGCGTACCACCAGTGGCCGCACTTAGATGTCCCATCAGACGGCGCGTACCACTGTTGGCTCGCACTTAGATATCCCATCAGGCGGCGAGTACCATCGTTGACTCGTACTTATATGTCCCATCAGACGGCGAGTACCACCGGTGGCCCGCACTTAGATGTCCCATCAGTCGGCGAATACCATCGTTAACACGCACTTCGATGTCCCATCAGGCGGCGAGTACTACCCTTGGCTCGCTCTTAGATGTCCCATCAGACGGCGCGTAACAGTTGGCGCGCACTTAGATGTCCCATCAAACAGCGTGTACCACCATTTACTAACACTTAGATGTCCCATCAAGCGGCGCGTACCACGGTTGGCTCGCAATTTGATGTCCCATCAGACGGCGAGTGCCACCGTTGGTGACTGGCAATTGAATCTTTTATGAGGCGGCGCACGCCTCCAACAATTGAGTTTGTTCAGTAACTAGAAATATTTTTTCATATAGCTGAAAATTTAAATAATGGAAATTTAACGTACATTAATTGAAAGAGTAGAATTTATTTTATTTTAACTCAATATTATAAATATAATTATTTATTTATTTCTATGCGATTTTTTAAAACATTTGAAACAAAGTGCTGGCAGAAACATGACAGCAATAGTGGTAAAAAAAAATAAAGAGCAGCAATGGTTATCATCGCGGCAAAATTTCATTTTTCGCTTTAGTTCCGTGCCGCCCGATAAAGCAAAGCGCTCTTAAGATAGAAGAGAAACGTGAATCGCAGAGCCGGCGTGACGTGTTAAACAAGACAGAGATACGAATCCACTTTAAATAACCATTTATAATAGCGTCTCTCAGAAAATGCTAATAATTCTCCCAGCTTTCCCGAAATCTGAGCGCAGGCCTGCTGTTGGAGGAACAACAGGAAACGATGCAGGCTTATCGGAATGCGATGACTCGTTGATGAGCCCGGTAATTAATTTCAAATCAACAACAGCCGGGGGCAATGATTAGGTTAAGCACATTCCCCTGCTGTAAGAGCGGAGAAGGTTTCCCAATCCAGTCGGGGATACTTCGAGTTATTTCGGCGTTATTAAGCGGAAAATGGACTGACAGGGTATCAGGTGGGATTGTGGAAGAGGAGTAGTTGTGTGTGAGGAAAAATCTCAGCTTCCCACATTCCATTGGTTCCTATGTCAAACCCTCTAAAGGTTGGGTATCGGAAGGATGTATTTAGTAGGGATGTAACGAACATTCGACAGCTATTCGGTATTCGGCCCTTTTGCCGAATATTAAGCAGATGTTCGGCCGAATATATTCTGGATACTAATTTTTTTTAAAAAAATGGGATTTTAAATTCACATTTAACGAAGAATATTGCAGAATTACATTTCAGTACATTTATTAGCAAAAAATCTCCTCACATTTACCCAATTTTAAGTTGCATAGGGATATTTATAAAAATTACATATAATTTATCATTGCAAAGACTAAAATTATTATGCGAGAATAATAATTTTCCATCATTTTCAGGAGAGAGTCTGTTTTTTTTGGTTTAATACACGTACAATATCAACTAGGAATGTAGCGAGTATTAGTATACGGCATATTCAGCCCTTTCCCGAATATTCTGCCTTGCCGAATGCTAAACAGATATTCGGCAGAATAAATTCGGGATAAGATGTTTTTAAAAAATGATGTTTTAAATATATAAGAATATTGCATAATAAATAAGGAAAAATAGATAAATAAAGAGTATTGTAGAATTACATTCCGGTAAATTTATTATAAACAAATCTAACATCTATACAATTCGCATATTACATAAGTGTACTTAATAATGTTGCGTATCATTTATGGAATCCGAAATAAAAAGTTACTACATATATTGCTTGCAGGTGCTGAAAGATATTTTCTTGCTAAATTTCAGAATCTTGGAAATTTTTTCCCACCAATTAATTCGGCTCTCCATTTTACCTATTAGAAGGTTTTTTTTATCAAAAAATAATTTAGTTCTAGTAATTTTAATTTTTATCCCTTCAATTTTCTTCTATGTTTGTCATTGTCATGTTCTGCTATGACGACTCTTTTATTTCTTTGAAGCATTACCAAAATGAAAGGAGTAACTCTTTTCTTATTATTGGAATTAAGGTATTTAAAATACTACAAATATATATAAAGGTATTAACATTTTTTAAATATACAAATAATAAAAACTTGATTTTATTTAATCTTAAATGTTTTCATTTACAATCCAAAGTGCAATGTTTTTTTTTTTTAAATCTGTTATTCGGCCGCCGAATATTCGGCATTCGGTCTGAAATTTGGCTGAATATTCGGTTACTCGGCCATATCACAATTAATTACATCCCTTGCATTTAGAATAAGGGATTTCTATATCAAGGTTTTATCATTCTACTCAAAATTGTATGCTAGATTTATTAGTCAGTACATTGCTTAATTTTTTTCAACTTGTATCTTGGAAGTATCTTTGCGCAGTTTGTCCTTTCTTATATAGTCTCCACAGTAAAGTAAAAATCAAGTAAATGTTTCGGAAAAATTGATATTTCCCCCCGGTAACATATTTTTGATACATTAGCCTCTTGTAATATGATTACATGTTGAATTTTCGATTCATCGCATTAGCATACACATTGAAAGACATACAGACATAATCACAAAATTTGTTTTACGGTCTCAGTCATGTCTAGTACATCTATATTTATTCAAATATCGATTTTGAAATTGTTAAGCAATTTAAACCCTGCATCTAAGTGCTTCGTAGATGGAAAATCTTAGTGTAAAGTAAAAACTGAAATTGAATATTGGTTTGCATTAATAATGAAACAAAATATTTTGGAAATGGCTAAACGTTCTTAGCTGATTGAATTGCGTTTGCAATCGAACAGATTTGTTGTGATTTAAAAAATGTCACTTAAGCACTGCTGAGAGATTATCTTCTATTCAGAAGAAGACATTTCGAAAAATTCCAGACTTTCTCTTTAATGAATGACCTTGGAAGAAGAAGAGAATTATTGACTGAGAACACTTCAACACTTAGGCAAATCGATGAAGTTCTCTAACAGTGTTAAGTGACACAGGAAAAAGATTAATAAGGACGAAATCTATACAAAAAGAAACTTTCAAATGAATCGAAATGTGAATGTGAGTTCCCAAAAATGAGTTAATTTCAAAACAATTTTATTCAACTTGATATGTTTCATATTTGCACATTTCTTTAAACATAAAAATAAAGCATTTTCTAAACTTATACCAAGAGTCTGGAACTAGAATGATCTCAGCTGAATCCGGCCTATCGCTAAACACGTGAAACAAAGCGAATGTGCGAATACGAAAGTTAACAATATTGTTTTCAGTATGTGGATCAATCTTGTTAAATGCAGAATTTACAATATCGTATCTACAAGCCGCGCTTATCAGGCTTGTTTTATCAATATTAAAAGTTATTTTAATATCTTTTAGAAAAGAAAAATTTTTAGTGAGTAGTTTAAAAAACTATTAAATCCATTTTATTTATATTTATGGGGAATTGATAAGTAAACTGTTTAAAAAAATTTAATGATGCTGGAACATTTTTATAACCCAAAACAAAGAGTTAGAAACCAGAATTGCCCCGGATGAATCCAACCCGTCTTCACACTGACACACGTTAGGCAAAAAGTATGCATACATAACGTAGGGGAAAGTCGCCAAGTTTGGACCACCTGGAAGTTTTTAATGTACAGTGATGAAGAAAGAATTTTAATGGGAAAAAAGTAGTAGACATTTTTTAGTTCATTTATCTTTAGAAAAGTATCATTAACTTTTTATTAAAACACTTCTAAAAGGAAAAAAAATATGTAATCGGTCCATTCAAGGAAACCAGTGGCCTAGATTGGTCCACGAATTTCGTGAAGCACAATTGAAGCAAAAATATTACTTTGACTCTCAACTTCACGCCATCACACAATGCCTGAATCCAAGAATGACATTTTATGCACTTGGTCATTTATTCTTCTTTCATTGTTTCCTCTCAAATGATACATACAGAATTTTTATACTGGTTGATACAACATTTTATGTCTTTTATGTACTTTTATTATAATTTTTTTTGCTTTGAATTGTTCTAGTCCCAATTTATGAGGACTACTAGTGGTGGCTTTCTCAAATATTCCTGAAGGTTTCGATAATAACTGCATTGATTTATATAATCCAATTTAAGCAACTGTTTGTGGTCCTGTCTAGGCAATCTATGTAAAATAACACAAAAATGTCCCTAACATCATTTTTAAATTTAAAGTTCAGTTTAACCAAACAAATTTCCTATCCGGAGATAAAATAACATATTTCCCTTCTCAATTTAGAATACCGTAAGGGATTTTAATTTTTGTCTTTTGTTAAAAGAACTAATTGATGATAACTAAATTTAATACTTGTTCTCCAACTATATACACGTAGGGCTTTCTCTTAAAATTTATTTCATTAAATCTATTGATATCGTTACAACATAACTTGGCAATTTTAATGCCAAAATATTAAATAGAATTGAATTTATAAGACCGATTTAATCTAGACGCCGGTCAAAATTTGTCAAATCTCACCAATTATGTTATCAAATACAGAAATTTCATTGTGGCTTTCAGTGCATTGTTCAACAACATTGGACGAAGAATTTATAATATTATTTTCAATGTATTGTTTAATATAGAATATAACATTCAGTATTCTAAAGATTGTTCCAATAACTTTTTAAAATTAATTTCTGAAATCAAGCGAATTCCAGAATGAAAATTAATACTTTTTGAACGGCTCTGCATTGATAATCTTTTCAAAAATTTAGTTTCTTTGTAATATTGTTGCACTTAATGCAATACATCATGTATAGTATTTCATATTATTGTACACTATTTTACAAATATTGCATGATACTTCGATTCTAAGGAGAAGTTTTAGAAACTGCTGTCTAAAAATCTTAAGATCCCGCTTAAATCAGGCAAAGAGCAATTAAACCAAAGTGCAAAAATATCTTTGTAATCCAGTATCCCAGTATAGTTTCCCAGTTGTATCCAGTATTGTACCCAGTATTTCAGTGTTGTATCCCAGTGTAGTTTCTTTGTAATATTGTTACACTTAATGCAAAACATCCGGTATGGTATTTCATATTATTATACAATATTGTACAAATATTGAGTAATATTTCGGTTCTAAGGAGAATTTTTAGAAACTTCTATCTAAAAATCTTAAGATCCCGCTTAAATCAGGCAAAGAGGAATTAAGCCAAAGTGCAAAAATATCTTTGTAATCCAATTCGAATCTTCGCAATAAAAAATTAGGCTTTATTTGTTACAGAACAAAAATAAACATTTTTAAAGTTTAATTAAGCACTGTGAGATATTTTAGATCTTTCAGAGAAAAATAACATAAAAATTCGGTATTTTTCGAGCGATGAAATCTAATTAGAAACAAATGTTTATGGGAAAGGAATAAGAATCAAATTAAGGCGAGATGTAGATTATTCGTGAGAATAAGGTTATGAAACAGGAAAATAGTTGAATTAAAAGAATATTCACAATACACTGATATTTTAATAATTACAGAAGATTAATTGGATTAAGTAGGCAATTAATTAGGTAATTTAGTGAAGAGTTTTGGATTTCGTATCAACTTCGAAGTAGGCAGAAAAACTGAGTGGTGCTATTTTAAGGGAAAGAGCGATTTAAAAAAATTTGGATTTTTTTCCTGTAAAAATTTCTAGTTAACGTTAACATTTCTTTTTTTTCGACAAATAACTACTTCCACAGAGTATTTTATGTATGAAAAAAGCTACATTCATGTTATAAAAATGTCATTGTCTTTATTGAGAAGTTAATCGTTAAATTTATGGTTTGTATAATTTAAATATCCCTGTTAATCCAATTAATTATGATCTGCCTTTTCCTAAACAATGTAACTATTGTTAAATGTTTCCTCTGATTTAGATCAATATTCAAGCTTCGTAAAAATTTAATGGCCAAAAATCGTTAAAGTGATTTTATTTTCATTAAAATCGATTTTCACGGACAGACTTTTTATTTTCATAGCTTTTATTTTTATAAACGTAGCTGAAGAATCATTTTCCCTTTTTGGGATACTGTTTATAAAAATTACAATATTTATTGCATCACTAAGACACATTATAGAAGTCATTTTTGTGATTGCAATTTCTTGAAGTTTCCAGTTTCGTCAGACTCCAACAATTATTATTCACTCCCATTTCACGACAGGCATGCAAAAGTTATATTTCGCACACGCTTATCAGGAGAAAATATTGTTTCTTTTATATTTAGACTTCAAAAATGTAATAATTGACAGTGTACTTATCTGCGATCCAAATTATGACATGTAGAATGGGATTCAACATCTTTTATTTGCCTGTCGACATGGAGATCATGTTGTACACATAAATCAATGATTCTCGACGCTCTTATGCTCAACAGATCATGATACATTAATCACTCCTAAATATATTATATTACTATAATGTGCCTCTCTTCGGCATGCAACAGTGTGCACATGGGTTCTTTTACTTCAGTTCTCAAAAATGTGACCTGAAAAATGTGTGACACCTCACAGTGGGAGCGTCGCTGGTAGAACTGACTTTCTCGCTTACAGCAAGCAGTCAACTTGCAAGAAAGGTTAAAGGTTGAGGGAGGGTCCTCCCCCATCAGACCAGGCCCTCACAGGGTTCAACGGACCGACCTCTCTTACTTTTGTGGGGAAGTGCGTAACAACAGGTGCATGGAGTGGCGTTCTGTTGTACAGTTAGCGAAAGAAGTTAGCCAGTCCAGTTTTAAATCTGCATGCGCGTTATAATGAAGTCACTTTGGCGCCACAGTCAGATAACGCAGTTTAGGTTTAACTATACTGAAGTCCCTTGGGACGGGCTTCGCAAGTTTGGACCCCCACCAAATGACGGTGACGTCACCTGAACTGGTACTACCTTTCCGAATTTCCGCACCACACCTGCAAGGGGGAAAATGATTTCCCCCCGTATATGATTCAATGTGCAGCAGGCGCACATCATATCGGGTTTTGAACCAGGAAACCCCGATCACGGAGCTGAGCCCTTAAAACAAGCCGCTCGCGGACCGCCACATACTGTGGATAAAACTAGAGTTAGAACCCCTTCATCGAACTCCTCCGCCACAACACATGGAGGTCTCTAATTTAAGACGAATCAGTCTCCTGAATACGGTGGATCTTGGAGGAATCGAGTTTGGAACCCGCAACCCTCCTGTCGCGAAACCGAGACGCATTCTTTCAAGGCACCGCAGCTACCTTTTCATTTGTTAAATGTGTACCCACATAAAGTAATTGGCAATCAATTTTCATTTAGCCCTTTAGCTGAGGGTGCTTTTTCATATATGTGGTTTATAAAGCACATCCGCAGTTAAATTGTTGAAAAGCTCTTTTGTTATTTGAAAAGAAATTGCTACTCAAACAATTATTTTCAAAGAACAAAAATAATTGATGAAGAATAATACAAAAAAGTGTACGCACTGTTTAACAAAACATAACTTTCTGATTTTTGTCTCTTTTGAGGGTGTAAATAATTGGAAATAATGATTGGACCAAAATTAACTTTTGAGGAAAGAAAATTTATTTTAAAATAATATTGGAAGTATGAAAATTTAGCGGAAGTACAAAGACAATATCGCAGGGAGTTACAGGAACATCCGCCTACGAGATTTGAATCATTTTGACAGAAAATAAATTTGAACAGAATGGAACTGTTCAAGATGTTCATAGACATCCTTTCGGAAGACTGAAAACATCCACGATCTTCACCAGCCAAGGAAGAGCACTGGAAAATAGGGATGGAAAAAAACTTACTGGTTTCCTGTTTCGGTAAACCGGTTTTTTCTGTTAATTTTTGTCCCGGTTATAAACGGTTATTTTTTTAAATCCAATAACCGGACAAAAAACCGGTCCGGAAAATAAGTTCGATTTTAGGTGCGATTAGGCTAAAAGTTACCAGGTGATGAAGCTTTGAATTTCATCATCTTAGGTCAATCAACGACATCATTAGGCCAACATCATTCAACGCAGATACTAATCTCTTGAAACCCACAGAACTTCTGACTAAAGATAAATACTTTTGGCTACAATAAACAGACGCCGTTTGCAGACAGAAAAATTTATTAATATGGTTTTTGCAGGAAATGAATCCATTGGCCAATATTTATCTGTTCATTTAGACTCTTTCAGTAACCCACCAACCAACAGACGCCTCGAGGAAGCAGTTGTCAGTGATAGGCCTAAGATGCTGAAATTCAAAGCTTTATGACTAATAAATTTTAGTCTAGGCGAACATAAAATCGGGCCTATCTTCCGACGCGGGTTTTTTCCCCGGTTTTGAGATTTAAAAAAAAAAAAACGGTTTAAACCGAGGCCGAAAACCAAAAAAGCCGGTGAACCGCAACAAAAAAAACCGGTTTTCGGTTTAAACCGGTTCGGTTTTCCCATCCCTAGTTAGATGTTTTTTTATTTTCATTGTTATCTTGGTTGCTTGCAGCATTAGCGCACTGCAGATGCTTTGTTTATATCGTGCTAGCTGAACCTGGCAATGCTTTGCTATTGCTATAATTGAGAATATATATTGATTAAATGAAGACAATTGAAAGTTTGTTATCAATTATTGTATTTATTGAAAATTAGATATCTATCTATCTACCTATCTATCTCTCTCTCTCTATATATATATATATAAGGCAGTGTTCGTACGTGAGTTTTGATGTGTGTACGGATTATTTACTTGATCACTTGAATTTCCAATGAAATATATTGGCTAAAATTCGTGGTCAGCATCCGTAAATGGTAGCAAAGAGCCTCCTGTACAGTATATTTGTCCTTGAATATTGAATGTTGGCATAAAATTCTCAGTTATTATATTCGTTGCACCAAAAGAAGGCATGTCTTATAATTTCGTATGTTATTCAAAAAATACTTCGATTGTGCTGTAGTACCAGCGACCAATGAGAACAATCGCTCAAGTGGTGCCTTCACATCACGGATGCTTCATTCTTGAATTTTAATCATACTTTATTCATACTTTCAACAACCAAACTGGATGCAAGCTATATTCAATTTCCGAATTATACTGAAATGCAATACGATCAAGTTTCAACAACTGATCTAATTGATCCATTTGCATGCGTAATTAACAACGTGGCAATAGTGCCACGTTGTTAATTTCGATTACTATATGACAAATATTGTCTTAATTCACTCGAATTAAGACAATCGATTAATTAAGATTCGAGTAATTAAGACAAAGATTGTCTTAATTACTCGAATTGCTTCATTTTGGGCTTCGTGTTGTTGTGATGATTCAGTAGCACGTGACTGTGACATATGTAAACTATTTCCTTGTGTTTCATTTTGTCTTTCTACTCGTTTTCTCTTGGCTGTATTTGTACGACGACCAATATTTTGTCGTTTTGGTGGCATTTTTATCAACAGCCAAGTCGAGCAGTCAGAACGTAAAATAAAAATACTTTCAAAACTTCACTTCATAATACAGCAAAATCAACACAATTAATATGGAACATTAAGAAATTACAAAACTTAAAAAAATTGGCCATTAGGGAACTTCACAAAATTTAACAGCACTCGAGCTTACTTCTAAGCATGCTCGACAACATTTCTTACCTAATGAACTAAATTGAGAAGTACTGTCTCGTGGCGCATCATCTACATTTAATTAATACTACTGCTGCTATTGTTATTATATTTGTAATGTTTCTGTCTTTTGAAAGGAAGACACCAGATTTTAGAAAAATATATCTATTTGGACATAGACAGACATAAGATAGACAACAAACATAAAAATTATATTGTTGTACGTTGCACTCAGAAGCCAGAGCTATTTCAAAAATTACGACCACAAATAAGCTAAAATCTCATTTCTGTTTCCGAGGCCGAAGCCTTAAAAACAACCCTGTTTACAAAAAGGAACCCTGCGTTAGGAAGGAGTTGCTACAAGCGTTTTATCAATGATCGCTAACGGTATCCAAACATTAAAATATTTTTAGGCCCCCTGACTTTCTTTCTAATGGTCAGATCGAGGATTTCAATAGCTTTAAACCTTTCCCGGACAATGCCTTTCATTTAGCAAAAAACCGAGCGTAAATCTGTCCAGTAGTTTTTTAGTCTATAACACACTCACATACCAACATTGCCTTATATATATATATATAGATTTTAATTTTATTTGTATTGATTTGTGTTTTGTCATATTTTTATCTGTTTATCATCTAGTGTATGCTTTTCTTTTACTTAATACACTGACAAACAGTCTTCCGTAGCGAATTCTCTTTGCATTTCCGACACCGTTTTCTTCTTCGAAAATGACTTGCTTTTGTATGCCTGCCTTTCCCTTAAAGTTTGGCCACGTTTTTTGAAACACCCTGTTTAGAGGAATAAAAGACACTCCCGTAATTCGCTTTAATACAAACGCATTTGGATTAATCCATTAATGTTGCATATGACAAGCGATTAAAATTATTTACGAATTTATGCATTAAAGGCTTCAAATCATTTCGAGATTAAAGAGCTTAATTAAGAAATATACGATTTCTATTATTCTCGAAATATTTATGGTCCTTTTGAAGTATAAAACACATGTATTTGACAAGATGTTCTAAACGGGTGTGCCAGGAAAATTTAATAGGAAAACCTCCAGAATTTCAGCTGCTAACAAATCGCAGAATTAGAAAACTTATGAAGCTATGAATTTATAAAAAAAGTGCTTATCGTTTAATGAATTTCTTTTGCGATGAAGTTCATTGGAGATTACAAACAAAAGTTTTACTAAAATCTTTTCCAGGAGTGGGCGAGGAACTCGATTTGTTCTTCTATTAATGAATAAATTTAAAGGATTCATAGCCAAGATTTTAATTGGCAAGGACACGATAAATTTTCTTACCATTTAATTGGATGAGAAATAGTAAATCCTACTTTTTCATTCCTTTTTTCGCTAGCGAAAGCGACGTTTTCCAATTAGTATTGTAGAACAGATACTAATTATTATAGAAAGGATTTTTTACTAATAATTCAATTCATGTTTTAAGCATTAATCTTTCCGCAAATTTATATTTTTCTGCTGGAAATGTTTTTATTTTGATGAAATTAAATTTAATCACCTGTACCTGTAGGTAGTCGACTTGTTTAGTTACAGCATAAAATATTTACTATTAATTATTTGCGATGACTATATTTATCGTTAATAATTTTAAACAACTTGTTTAAATCATACCAAATTAGTATATGCCTGCATCTTAATGACTTATGAGAAAATTTAATTGGTTAGAGTGAAAAATTCCAAATTATGGTGAGAGGGGATTCATTTATTCTGGGTAAATGACTATATTATGAACTGCCTGCCTATGAATCATGAAAATAAACATCTAATAATTAATTTTCTTAATTTATGATACGCATTTCTCAATTTAAATTTAATTACAATGCATCAAACACTTCAAAGTGTACATAAGTTGAGAGCTTTTTGCTTTTTTCCCGTCCAATTTACGAAGTTATTAGAATTATATTCCATCTAATAAGTCTTGTAAACCATTAAATGATGATTAAAAGGCGTACTCGAAACGGAAAAAAGTTCTTTGGAAGAAGGTTTATTTATAAGCTGAACAATTCACTTTAAAGCTGCATTTGTTGGCATTGAGACTTGATTTGTAAGATGAATATTATAAGCATGATTTTAATTTTATAGTCACAAATAATGAAGTAAAAAGAATTATATTTCAAGGAAAATAAGTAGATATATAATAATTAGGAATTAGCTGAGTAACTATTATATAAAAAGCAGAAGTTAGAAAACAAAGAGACCGCTGTGGCCTAGTGGTAAGATCTGCTCTCGTGGCAGAAGGATTTCAGGTTCAAAACACGACTTTACTGAGAATCCCTTCGTATAGTCCCTGTTGCACTCTAAATCATACGCAGTGGCCAAGAATCCTCCCGCTGGTGTGGCGCAGAAGTCTGGAGAGGGTGTGAAAGCTCATGTGTCGTCCGCGTCATCTGGTCACGGTTCAAAATGACGAGGTCGTCCCAAAATAGCCCCGTGTTTCTTCAGAACGGGACGATAGCTAAACTATAGCTCTATAACAGAATATTTTATTGGGAGTCAGTACGAAACACACATGACTGGATACGGAATATCGGGACAAAAATTTTGGAAAGAACCAAAAACTCATAGAAATGAAACAAAAGCGAAACATTTCAGTTAGCTTTACAAATGATCCGCTTGCTAGGTTTCAAACACACTTGACATGTCGCATGTGGAAAACGGAAGACAGGATGTAGAATGTACGGATGCAATGAGGTTCATCCATCATGAATGATCCACTAAACTGATTTAAAAAATGCGATCTTCACAAATTGAAACAAGTGATGTGAAATAAAATGCGTATGAGAGATGGAAGACAAAATGTATGAATACAATGAGGTTCATCCATCATGAATGAACCACTAGAACGTTTGCAAAATTCTATCGTTACAAATTTGAAACAAATGCGGTTAAATAAAACTGTTTAAAATTATTTTTAAGGCACAAAGTATTTTATGGTACTTTTTAAAGTACTTTTTAAATGTACTAAAAAGTAGATTTTTTATATTTTATCCTTTTCAGTTTTAATTCATAATTCATTATTATAAGTATCTAGGAAGTTGTTATTTATCAAATTCACTACCAGGTGGAGGCTTGAATCAATATTTAATTAAATTTATCGATTAACCGATAATTAAAACATTAAAAGACTGTTTTATCATCCAGAACATGCACACAATTATTGCAAAATTTCAAAGCTCTAGCACATCACCGAAAGACCGATAAATACATTACAAAATTCATATTTACAAACATCAATTATGTAAAGTAAAATAAAAGAATATAATAAAAACGTGTTACAACCAAAAATCGTAAACAAAATTCTATTCAATGAAACCAAAATATTACTTTTTTTATTAAGCATGCTTTAAAACTGACTCGAAAAATAAAATTTCTTTTGAACGTAAACCTATTGTGCTTATTAATTCCCAAAAGGCTCTCATTAAAAAATAAATCTATTTTTTTAACATTTTAGAAGGATTAAAATCAGTCTGATGTAATTATTCAGAAAAAATAACTTTAATTTAGCATGTTTAATGCTTCATTAGGGGAAAACTTAACATGAAGCAGATGACGAAAAAGGAATTTCGACAAAAATTATGTTTATTTTTCTTCAATAACACAAAATATTCAGCAAACTGTGATTTGAAAAAAGGAATGAAAAAAAATAGCAACATTTCATGGCTGATAGTTAAATTATATTTTTTATAGCTTAAAGGTTAGCATTCTGTTAATCTAAACTAATTGAAACTCGAACGGCCTTTTGCTAATTTTTTCTGGTTATTTCTGAAAACAATTACTTAGTTTATTATTAAAACGTAGATAAATACATTTAATAAAAGAAATAATTTAATAAATGCACTTTTATTTTGGTATGAAAAGCAATTTTAAAAAATTTAAATTATTCATAACTTTTTAGTTTTTAGTTTGTAACACAGTATTAGAAATATTAAGGAATTTTGAAATCTTTTTTTCTCAAATTCTCTATATCTCATATTCCCTACCATTCGTATGGAATCAAAATTTAATTAATTGCCTCGTAATTAAATTCTGTAAATATAAGAAGTAGTGTATTGACATCGAAAATAGCATTTTTTAGTTATGTTGCCTGAAGATAAGATTGTTTCTTGCATTAATCTTCCATCCATTGGTTAAGGTTTTCTTCCTTTCATTATTAGTCATACACTATTAGCCTTTAAGTGCAAATACCGTTCAAAGTCCATCTACTTCTGTTTTTAAAGTGTTTGTTTGCGTATTTTTACTTTCATTGTGCATGAAATGCATTTTTTTCATGTGTGTCTCATCGGCACTTTAAATAGCCGATCTGTATTTTTTTCGCGATCCTTAATATAATGAACGTTTCAGACCAACTGTTCAGTAGCCATAATGGTTACAGGCACGGGGGTAGGAGGGAGGTGTTCTATTAGCCTTTTAGCACTACACACAATCGGCACCCATTATTTAAAAACTGTATCTTTACAGATGTCTAACATGATTTCTAAATCTTCAACAATATTTTGTTCAGTGTACTAAGCATAATGCTGAATGAAGGTGTTTAACGTGATAACTGATCTTCATTAAATCTGATTTCAAGGGGAAAATAATATACCCTGTAGTATGTGGCTCCAAATACACAAAGGAAAATACAGTCAACGCTCGTTATAACGACCCTCTGCGTCCCACAGCAAGAAGTCTTTACAACGAGTGGTCTCTATAGTGGATATAATTAAAAAAATGTACACATGCACGCTCAGCAGTTCCGTAAAAATAGGCGATTTTTAAAGAGATTCCAACAAAATACTGAAATTATTTTTTATCATTGGAATTAAAAATAAAAATTTATCAATTAAAAATATATTTCTAAAACAGATTTTAAAGTAGAAAATAAAGGTGTTATATACTTTCAGAACATTTTTTTCTAAAGAAAAATTAGAAATGGTTATTTGTCTTTTCTGATTCGTGATTCTGATATGTGATTTTTGCAAAACATAATTTTCCATTTCAGTTAATGATGATAAATAATGTTCTGCATTTTCTTGCCTTTCAAAAAAAATATTTTAAAGTCTCAATAGCACTTGAAACATTTTTTTTTATTTTAGGCTATTCTATTTTCCAAGATGTGGTGAATGGTAATCCCCTCCTCCTCCCCTCTTCAAAGGCTGAACTGTAACACTGAAGACTCTAGATCTAGGAAGCTTGGCAATACAATAATCAAGGTCATTTACGTTCATAAACATGCTCTTTTTGGAAAAATACCGGGAAGAGTATCCGCTGAATTGGAACGTTGTATTGGGATTAGACGAAATTGGACGGTCGTTATACCGGAAGTAAAATAACATAGAGTGCATAGGGAAACACAGTTGGTGATTTTATCACTGGTCGTCATAATGGAAAGGTCTTTATAATGTGTGGTCGTTATAACGAGCGTCGACTGTAATATCTTCCTGACCCTACACAAAACGTTCATGTTCAAGAATGTACAATCTCACTTTTACGAAAAAGTAACATCGATATAGCAGAATCTGCGATCTCAAGTGTGTTACTGGTAGTAACTCCCTTGCTAGAAGTATGAGCTAAGATGTTCCATCGGCAATGAAGCAGTTCTACTTTACTTACAGCTGATTAAATGTTAAAAGAAAACTTTGAATACATTTGTTCTGTCGGAATTTAAGAATTAAATCAAGTGGAAAGGATATACCAACGAAATATTTTAAAATTTTAACAATAGATGACCATTTTTAATAATACATCAGATATGACTTTCATGTATTAGATAAAATTCTTCGAAGAGAAAGGAATTATTTAGGAATTACGGTGCTGTTTATTGAAGAATGATTTCAACTTAATAGTCAATCTGTAGTGTTTTTCTATAATATTTGCACTGGTTTTGAGATACTATTAAATGATTAGAGGTATCGCTAAAGCAATCCTTTAAGCAATAACAGTGAACAACTCCCATTAACAATTGATGCTTGCTTTCTCAGAATATACAACCTTCATCCTTTTAGTACTAAAAAAAAGTCTTCTGGGATCTTGGGAAAAATATTCAAATAAGGTATTCTGTATTTACTTCATTATGTGGAAGTTAGCGAGTAAGTTTATTTCTTTGAAAATGAAGTTTATTAAATTAAATCAAGTTACCTACTAAATTAATTTCCGCTTTTTTTTCTTTTGCTTATGATTTTTTTCTGCTATAGTATGCTTCATAAAGTAAGAATTTAAATTACTTCCTTTTGAATAAATTTAGCCTAACCATCTTTAAAAAGAGGAAAAAAACGTTCGTTCCATTCTATATTACAACAAATTTATTCAGGTGAACTTCATGAAGTTCTAAAGGAATTTTAAGCCCATTAAAAAAGTTTTTAACTCGATTCAGGGACAATGTAAAAATAAAAAATAGATTTAAAAACCTTGTCTTGGTATTTATTTTAAAATTTGCACTGCTTTTGATAAACTATTAAATGATTTATAGTACCTTTTCTCTATTCATTTCTTGTATTACCAATGAGAATGAACAACTCGTCGTAACATTTCATGCTTCTTTCCTCTGAATTATCCTATCCTCGTTTTTTTAGTACTGATAAAATTCTTCTAAAATCGGCGGGAAAATATTCGAATAAGGCATTGGATAGTTTCTTCATTCTGTGGAAGTCAAGTCGCTTTAGTTCTTCGAAAATTAAGTTAATCAAATTACATAAGGTTACCTACTAAATTAATTTCCGCTTTTTCTTTTTTTGCTTATGTCTTTTTTTCCTCCTACAAAATGCCTCATGAAATAAGAATTTAAATTACTTCCTTTGGAATAAATTTAGCCTAACCACCTCTTTAAAAAGACGAAAAGACCTCTCTTTGCATTCTAGATTAAAGCACATTAATTCAGGTGAACTTAAGGCAGTTCTGAAAGTTTTTTAAGCCAGCCCACTACTAAATTATTTTTTATCTCGTTTCACTGACAAAGTAAAAATAAAAATATATTAGGAAACTCATCACGTATATCAGATTTGGGCCAGGTTTGGATAGAATCACATTTTTTTATTTTTTATCTTCGTCTCACAATCATTACTTTAAAAGCGAAGAAAGGAAAAAGTCTAGAGAAATTCGATACCTCTGAACTTTCCACCGGTTTCATCTCAAAATACGACAGCAGGACCGCATATAAAAACCGATAAAGTGATAAAAAGAAAAAATTATCTTTTTACTTCAACACTGGACGAAAAGTGCAGTAAAACAAAGGTAAACATATAGATTCTTCAGGCGCCTTGTTCTTCTCTGTGTGATCAAAGATTGGGAGTGCTTCGCTCAAATATTTGAACAAAAGCTGCTTCCATTTTCTCAGTTGACAAGATCTCTAGAAGTTGATTGAGTTCCGACACTCAGGATTGGCATGAAGGTAATGCTGAATTGTTGGGGTCATTTCTAGTAAAGTGGTCCTTATTTTACGATTCATAAACATAATAAAATTTTAAAAAACACGCTCGTCTAAGAGTACTGAAAAATGAAAATAATTATTTTAACAATAACATTGGCGATAAAATTAAATTGTAAGTCTTAAGACGCTGATAAGAATTTACTGATAATAATGAAAATAAGATGCGGATAAACTTTAATTTTAATTTTTTTGATGAAATGAATATCTAAATAACCCGAAAAATTAATTTTAAAGAAGAAGAAAAGATGAATAAAAGAATCCGGCCTTATAGACTTTCTCAAGGTTCACTTGGAGGCAGGGATTCAAAAATGGGATTTTTTCTGTGAGAGGTCTGACTTCCGCTTCACAAATTAGGTGATTACTCTTTTATACATCTCTTCTTTTTTAAAATTTATTTTACGGGTCACTTGGGTATTCATTTCATCAACAAGTTTTTTGTGTATATTTGTACTTCTTTTACATTGTACACTTTATTTTTCATTTATTCCCGGGGTTTTTTTTTTGGCTTTTAGTTAGTTTTTTTTGGATATTTTCTGAAATTTTACTCTAATTTATAACATATTTTAAGGTTCAATAAATGTTAAAAAATTTTCTTTCCTATGACAATCATTGTGGCTTAATTTTTGTATAGAATTGGAGTCGACACTTTTACGAATTTGATTTGACGTCCCAATTTTTTAAAAACAATAAAATATTTTCTACCTTTTTAATGCACGACGAAAGAATGTGTTAATATATATATGTTTTATATATATTTTAAATATACAGTAGAACCCCGCTAATCCGAACTAATTCGGACTGATGCCTGTACGGATTCATAAAAAATCGGATTACCCGAGATTCCGATTAAAATAGAAAAGAAAAAAGATGTGTGCTAAAACAAATGTAAGTTATAAGTACTCAGTACTACTATCTCGAATTCTTTCATTCAAAAGCAATAAAAAGAGAATATGTCTCCCCTTTTCATTAGAATAATGGATGTGCTCTTGTATGAAGTGACCCTATCTTACGGCGAATTGCATTAGTTTCTTCAATGTGTACAAAATTTGCATGCTTAAAAAGTCCTTTTTTGTTCTTAGTATGTATATTTAAATCTTTTCAATTACATATAATTTTCGAAAATGAAATCGGTTCATATTAACCGGAATTTCGGATTAGCGGGGTTCTACTGTAATTCCTTACATTGCCTCATGAAGACTGCAGACCACTATAACAGCAGACACAACCTTGCAAACACTCTAAGAGGATAATCTTGTTTTCTACTAAACTAATCCCGAAACTATAAGAAATACCTACATAACCTCTGTTAGATGAGATTGTACTTATCATAAATGTCTATCATTTCTTTTTCCTACTTTTATTTTTTATAAAACTTTATTATTCATTTTTATTATTTTTTGTTTTTTGTTGTGCATTTTTATTTATTTACTAGAAAATCACCCCTCATGGTTTGATGGTGCTTATTGCCGCATCATTCGAGAGATTTCCCTTCAAATTTGACGTGTTTAAATAAATATATATGCGAGATAAATGTTTAACATTGATTGAAAACAAATTAAATAAACATATTTATTATGACAGGAAATATTTTTTTGTTTGCATATTATTTACATATTTCTTTATTCAAAAAAAACCTCTCGGTGAACAACATTCCGTGTGAAGTGTTTTTCGTTGTTTAATAATTTTCCTGGCACTTCAGATGTCTTTGTGTACATTTTAACGTGATTGGGAAACCTAGATTTTGAAAGTGCAACATAGAGCTGTCCATGTGAAAAGACAGGCTCATATAGGTACATTCCAACATGATCGAAAGTTTGCCCCTGCGATTTGTTGATAGTCATCGTGTAAGCTTGAATTAACGGGAACTGGCCGTGGTTGAGGACGAATGGTAGATTCAAGTCACTGGTGGCTAATTTAATTCTTGGCATGAAAACAACATCGCCACGGTTGCATTCAGATACAATTTGGCGTTCAAACTATATCACGCGCATTATATACCACTGACGTAATTTACTACTTTCTATTAAGAAACGGAAATTAATTTCAAATATAGGATTAATATAATTATAATTTAAAATTTCTCAGGAACTATTGATCATAGCGAGATAAATTTTATATCATTGGATAGAAAATTTTATTTCACTATTTTAGAGCTATTAAATTTGAAATTAGAACGGCAATTACTCTTTTAAATTTAAAATTACTGAAATTTAGGTTCTCTAACAATGGAATAATGCTGTTTAACGTATCGCAGTGCTATGGCACGAGTTTTATTGTTGGTGACGTCAGAGCGTTACCGGAGATTCTGGGCTATTGTATTTGTAATTATATATATTTATTTATTGTTATGAAAGTATCTTCTACCAAAATGGGTGTTGTGTCCATAGCATTTTTATTTTATTGTATAGTGGAACCTCGCTTAACGAATATGATTGGTTCCAGGATATTACTCGAAATACAAAACACTCGTTAAGCGAAACAATATTTAAAATATAAATGAATGTAAAATACGATTGTGCGTTCCATGCAGAAAAAAATGCTCAAAAGATTTTATTTACAGCGTATTAAATTTTATATATCTCTTCTATAGCGAAATGAACCAACATGTAATATTTCCTGGAATATTCTGGACCTGGAATATTCTATCTATTTCAACCTGGAATATTCTATCTCAACCTGGAATTCTATCTTAACCTGGAATATCTATTTCAAACTGGAATATTCTATCTATTTCAACCTGGAATATCCATCTATTCAACCTGGAATATTCTATCTATTTTATATATCTCTTCTATCGCGAAATGAACCAACCTGGAATGCAGATTCTTTTCGAAGAAAACAAAGAAATCGAAATATTTTGTTTATCATTTATGATACATACCGAATTCTTTTTTACTAGAAAACTGTCTAGAGAAATCTATTCTCACCGACGCGCGACTGAATGTGTACAGCGCATATCTACTACCTTATTAGGATGTTGATTCTCATTTTACGATATAACAATTTCCCATGCTTTCAATATTTCTCTTATTGCAACAGGTGCTTCTCTTATTGCTTTGGTGCTACCTCCGCCTCCTCTTACAAACTCTCCTCCACATCTTCTTGCAATGAAACACAATCAACTCCGTAAACTCTTCGGTGGTCAGCTCTTGGCTGTGATCTGCCACAAGCTCATCGATATAATTGCTGTCCAGCTCCAGTCCCATCATCTTCGCCAAAAACATAATTTCGTTGACTACAGGCCAAAACAGGTTCTGTCTCAAACGCCCCGAAGTTAATTTCGACAAAGCTCTCGGGCCAAAACTTCTTCCAAGCAAAAGTGAGGATTCTCTTGGTAACCTCTTCACAAGCATTTTGCATTATCCCGTGGTAGGCAACGACGTGAAAGGGATATTTCCGAAACTCTGAGTGTAAGATGTTTCTTTAACCCCTTGCGGGCCTCATAGAGTGCGCCAATGGCTATTTACCATGAACTGAATAAAATCTATCGAAGGTGGATAGTTTGCCACACGTCTGACCTCGTATTGACATGCAAAATTAGCTACCATTTAGGGGGTGGAAATGAACTTGCCTACTCCATATTCGTATTTGAAATACAGAATTTCCAGAAACCTAATTAGAGAATGGGAAGAGTTATGGAACGGCTCTCAGTCTGAATTATGTCATAGAATCAGAAGTTTTATTGCCGGCGTCGACAAAAAAATTTTAATCCCCAATGAATTTTTAATTTACTTTTTAACTAATCATGGACTATTTCCCTGTTATCTACACAGGTTAAAAAAACTGGGCTCACCACTTTGAGCCTGTGGACTCGTCGGGGATGCCCACCACTATGTGTTCAGGTGTCCTCTTGCTGCTGAATTTCACTTAAAGGAACCGTCTGATGAACACAGAAATAGCTGGTTTAAAAATATAAGATATAATGGCCTGGTCAAATCCAAACTTATTCAGGCTTATAAAATCAGTAATGGCATTTGCGACCGGCTGATCAGGGTTGATTGTCCATCAGTTTGTTGCTTTTGGTGTTGGTTTTTACATCGGAGAAAGGATTTTAAGGTATCCGACTGGTTTAAAATCGTCTTTTTTGATGTAATTATCAAAAGAAATTTTATGACTTAATTTTGTAGAATGTTTAATCAGCTTTCTAAAACTGCCTCACTTTTTACTCTTGGTGAATTACAAATGGAATTACAATTTTTTTATTACCAAACTATAAGCATTATTTTATGTTGCATGAAAACTTTAAATGTGTTTTCTGAGAAATAATATTTTTGAGGAAAACTGTCGACCCTAACAATGATTTCTCAAAACGTTAATCAAGTATTAATGTGAAATTTTCTGAGATTGTTCTCTGTAGTATGCTTGATGTTTTCCTCTAAAAACTAAGGGCAATTTTAAAGTGAAGAATTATTTTTAAATGCTTAAATATAAACGTAAAGCATTTTTTATGAAAAATTACCAGTTTAGTAGCTATGTTCAGCTACATCGCAAAACTATTTTGAAGGACAAGAAATATTTTAGAGCACAACACAGATAACTGTCATAAAAATGTACTCCTACAAGGATTTATGTATATTTAGAATATGATTTTGTCTATGGCTGTTAGCGTAAGGCAAATATATTAGTAATTTTTCTTCAAATTTCTCAGTTTCTTTCAAAAAATATCATTTTGAAAGCCTAATTTTACAATATTTTCGTAGTTTTAAAACATATGCAGTTGAAAAATAACATTGAAAAATATATATAAGTTATTTTTCAAGAAATGTCTCCGAACACAGTCGGATACCTTAACTTTATATTTTGTATTGATCGTTTTGTCGTTTGGATGGTTTTGTGGATTTTTCTTTCCCTGCCGGCCGGCTCAGGGACTTACACCCTTGCGGGAAGGCCGGTCCGACATGGGCACTAAAATAAAATAAAATAAAATAAAAAACCTCGTATTGTGTGTGTGTGCGTGTGTGTGTGTGTGTGTGTGTGTGATATTCCTCTCACTGGATCCGATTTTTTTCCACTCACAATGAATTAGTCAGTTCGTTCTGGTCGCACTTGAAAATGCACGAAACGCTCTACATAACACAAATTGGCTATCACGAAACGGCGGGAAATTATCTCTACAGAGCAATATTCGGCTGTTTCTGAAGAATTAAACAAGAAAATTCCAGCTGAGGACGAATCTGC